>JAGDQP010035943.1:5147-19305 GCA_022664845.1 Lepisma saccharinum | reverse complement strand
TTAAGTGGCAGGCTGCACCTAAATCAACTAGCTAATAGAAAATACCAATCTTCCACTGTTATTTGTAATGAAGTAATCTCTGGACTGCTCATCAGGGGTGTAAATCAAAACTAAATCAACTAATTTGAACCTCAACAAATGTAGAAACAAAAAGAAGAATGTCGTCGTTCAGGCGAAACAAGGACTAAATATATTCGTAATTAATTTCGTCGTCTATGGACAGAAATTTCAAACATTACTTCAACTTCTTATCCATTAGACTTTTCTCATTTCTGCTTAAACTACCAAAACTGAATATATTTTGTACCTTTGAAATAAATTCCTTCTAGATTTACTAAGTTAAAATGAAATTAATGTGAAAGAATTAATCCTTTTTTAGTTTTTACCTCTTTCACAGGATGTTAACGGCATTAACGTATTACTGATTAGAACCAACATTATGCCACTTGTGTGCCTAATACCAATATTGGATTTTGTGAAAGTCTGAGAAGTGTTAAACTCTTCGGAAATTATCCGAGACTCACACACCTACTTCGGTCAGTAAGTTAATTTATTTTTCAAATTGACCCCGTGGGCCGCCAGTTGAAAATCTCTGGTTTAGAACAAGAAGAATCCATGTTATTGTCTGTAGAAATACTAGATATAGGATCAACTGTTTATTCTTTTTCTAGGACAAAGGATCCAAGGTGAAAATATCTTTTTGAAATTATCATCTCGGGACTTAGTCACAGAAGAAACCGGATACCACAAACTGTATTACCTTCCAGTTAGAACAGGAACCGGAAGCCAATAACGGCAAAATGATATTATCAGAATAGTGGAAACAAATTTTACAATTTTTTTTTTATGGATCCCAACTCGTTGACTTCATTGAAATAATGTTTCTGAACTATCAAAGGGCCTTTCCAATTTTCTGAATCATATCTCTCATGCTCGCTAAAGGTACGCGTTACGATCGTGAGGTAACAGCTGATATCCTTCATATATTGAGGAGTAAAGATAGTTGTGAAACATAATCAAATTAAGGATTTAATCACAGGTTTGAAAAATGTCAAGAAGAATCAACCTAGTTTTACATTGGTCAATCATAACTGAATTTGAGATTCTACTACTGTCAAACATTCCAAGCGCGTGAGGAAAACTTCGCAATTTTAAAAACGGTATTCCTTAATCATATTCATGAAAGTTTGCTTTAGACCACATGAATTATGGACGAAGATTTGTCAATTATTATCGAGCAAGAACTCGAAACTCGTTATCCAGATATTAATGAAGAATTTATGAACGAAAAGTTCGTAAAAATGACTGCACTTTCTCTTGTATGGTTGATGATCAACTGTATCAACAAAACAATTAGAGGAATCGAAGAAGCAATAAATATACTAGATAACTCTTCTGCACTTTCCACATGGTTGATAGTGAGAACGGTTACTATGGAAATGATCTCTGATTTTGAGAGCTCATGGGTTTCGAGTACAGTAGAAGTGGCCGCAATTGACGATGAAGAATATAAATCACCGAGAAGATGTAAAGACATTTCGCAAAACGTTTGAAACAGATGTTTCGGTTATGAACAACTGTTAACAAAATTGTAGGGTCACAAGATGAAAAGTGAGAGAAGCTCAAGTAATAACAAGATCACTGTATGATAAGTATGTGAAGAAGATACTAATAACAGGGAAAATGTCAGTCCATTAAGAAATTAAGTTTCATTTTGTTTAAAAACAAAAGTAAAGTGAAAACCAAAGTGCTGATGAATGATCTGAAAAAGGACGTAGATATATTCTGTAAGCTTCATGTTGCTAGTCAGATACGAAATTCGGCCGTCAGAGCGTTCTTTGCGCATGTAAACCAACAATTTTCTCCTTCAGTTAATGAATATGGAAAACTACATAAGGCAAACAAGAAGTCTGATATCATTAATTTGCTAGGATATTGACGACTAGGTCCCCGGCTGGAAGAGCAGTTAAGGGACCCCATGGTAGGAGTCGTATACATCCCGTCATTTGCTTCGGATCCGATGCACACAACTTCATTTTGTTTTCAGCGTCCCGTCTTTTCTGGGAACCACTCTTATACGACCGCTTTATGACAGACACTTCACAACACTGGCAGCAAGCAATCAGTAATTGTTAACTCACCATTGTTCTTCTGAAAGTGTCTGATTGAAAATTACAAAGCGGTTGTCGCTTTTTGCACCCGCGCAAGGTAGACTGGAGGGGAGGGGAAAATAGACGTACAACCAATAAGAAACTTGCACGTGTTGCTTAGTTGATTGTTGAGGTGACAATGGGCCAGTTACTACATTTCATAAAAACCAGAAAAAATTTGAAGAAGAAAGGCAAAGAAAAGACAAACAACAAGAAAAGTAATACATTATATTCTCAGTGTTGGTATGCGTACAGAAATTTGCTCATCAATTTATTTTCGAACATAATGCACCTGCATATGCAATATTAATTTTACGTTAAAAATCCTTAAATATGTATTTACATATGCAAAATGTGTAATTATCCTAGCCCTACTGATAACATAAATTTAATTACTGTAATGTAGAAAAGGGGCCCCATTCTGTTTGCTCTATTGTAAATTCAGGCTATAATGATCATCATAACTGAACGAAAAATTACGGATGTGTCATGTTTTCTAAATGCTATTTCTGTTGTATATCGCAGTAACGTTTAGGAAGGAGCCCGTAAGGCATTGGGTGCCTTCTGGACGTAGTAAGATCTACAGTTATCTTTCTGATGTATGTGGGAATACTCAGTGACGTGCATCTGATGTAGGCCCGAATTTCGTGGTTCTTTTTGTTAAATGTTGTAGATACTTACATAAGGATTAAAAAATTATATATAAAAAACGAAGTTGAGGGTGGGGCTCCGGCCGGGATTCCGGCCCTCCGGCCCTGGCCAGTCCGAGACTGCTTCAGATATAACCTCTAAAGAACAGCAGACAAGCTTGTTTTGTGCACGTTAGAGGGTATGATTACATTGTTGTCCAGCAACTTGTGGACAAAAATCTAACAACCTGTCTCTTGGCCTCATGAAGATTCATACCAGAATTTTACTACAACTCAAAGATGCTATATTGACAGGACGTTTGCATAGAAACGGTTGAGTCAGATGTCATCATCGTAGTCATGAGAGTATTAGTGGATTTGAGAACTCTAGAAAGAAAAATCCTTCGACTTTTATAGCTTCACAGAATCTGACACAATGTTATCTTTTCTTGGAAAAATAAAGGAATGGAATGTTTGGAGAAAGTTGACCCAGGTGTTCAAAGTTTTCTTGTGGTTTGCAAGGGATTTTTCAGTTTTCCCAGAAGGACTTCAAACAGATTGAACAATTCATGGGTCTACTGTATGATTCAACAAGCACTGGAACATCTGTTAATGAGCGCAGGAAAATATTCTTTACGAAAAAAAAATTCGCAGGCCAAATGTACCACCAATACTTGAAAACGCAACTATTGTAACAAATGCGTAAAAGAGCAGATTTCATTTCTTGATATACTATTTGAGAATAGGAAGGACCTTAAGAATCATGAGCGGAATAATTGGAGACATTTTCCGGAAGCTTAGCACATTGTATTGAGTTGGTCAGTTGTCGATGCAAGACAATTAGACAATGTGCACAAGAATTAGCTCTAAAATATTGGTTTATTCGAAATTATCAAACCCACAAGCAAACAAATTGTCTTCGATAACGAATAAACATTGAATATGTCAAATTTTGGTCGCCATCTTAGCTTCAATGTTGAATTACTATTTCGATGGTGATTCAGCAGCTTGTGTGTTAAGTGTTTTTTTCACTCAGGATAACATTATTAACAAAAGTTCCAAGTTTAATTTTGGTAGCCTTTTTGTACTATGCTGGCAAACTATTTTGTATTTAAACATTAATTCTGAGGGATATACTTCGAGATATTTATTTTTAATTTTTAAAGGATTTGGGATAGTGAATATACCATTGGCTAGACGTGATGTTATTCTGATGTAATATGCCAAAGCTATGTTGTTAGACGTGAACAATTTGCACTGCTTGCTGATTGATATTAATAGTATGTTGTAAGCAAGTCGTATCAGCTAATATTTGATTGAAGCTTTGTTATAGTCGGACTGTAGGTGAATTCTAGTTACTATACGGAGTAAAAATTATTTATCTTTTGAAGACTGACCTGGAAATTACTTTAGTAGATGTCAGTGGTCCATGGAACTTCACATAGTCAAAGTGTCCTAACGGTAGATCATTTCCTTGTGCCGATTGGCCCTGTAAGATAATATACGAACTAGACCAAACCTAATTTGAACTGAAGCTAACAAATCAAGTGATAATAGGGATTTGGCAAAATTCCTCACCTAAATGCTAGTTTAATCCTTCTTGCATTCTCAAGAGAAATTGTTAACATTTAATTTTGTTTTCTTGATACAGCTGTGAGATTTCTCAGCCTCTTGTGCGATTTCGACGAGAACCGTCACAGTGTTACAATAGTCTCAATCAACCTGGAGATTATTATATTTCATTCTAAAAAATATTATAGCAGAATGGTGATTATAGTACTGGTCAGGGTGCTTAGAGTATTCAAAAGGACAAGTATGTGATTATTTGTCTCCTCAGTAATAATTGTCCGTCATCCTCTAAAAGATCGAGAATTTCCCTGTACATAAATGCTCATATAACAAAATGATCATTCAGTCTTCGTGGGAAGTTTGCAATCTCTGAATATGACAGAGTCCTGCTTACGTTAGCCATTTTGATTTAGGTTTTCACTAATTTCCCTCCGTGACATCAGGCAAATGCCAGAATGGCACTTCAAATCAAAATTGGAATCACTAGCATTTTTACTTCTCTGCCAGACCGTGTACAACGTTTGAATTTTAACCGCTTGTAGCAGGGTTCTTTAAATGACCCGCTTCGGTTCCGAAACCTTTTTCTCGTACCTCCACGGTTTAAAAGAAATTTTAATTTATTTATAGTTTTTGGCTCATGCCAGGTTTGATACAATCACAAGAATAACATATGAATGTATTATATATACACACACCTCACTAATTGAAAGGAAAAATGTGAATTCATTCAAAATTAGAGCGTGTTTATTTTTTTTTTCCTTTTTTGTAATTATTATGCCCAATTATCTGAAGTAACCAATAATGACTTGTTTAAAATTTATTTATTTCCTTTAGGCGTCTATAACTCTATAACTAGGCGTGAATATTTGTGGATTTTAATACAGGGTTTGCAGACTTCTTCCTTTTGGGGGGAAGACATGTTATTGTCCCTTTTTTCTTCTTGTCCTGGGTTCTCTAGCGACCAGGTTAAAAATGTCCGAATTGGACATATTCGTACACATTTGATCCAAATTATTTATTTTAATAAAATGTTCGTTACAGAAATATCAAACATATCGTTCACCATTTAGTAACCGCTTTTCATTTTCATTAAATTTTATTACTTGATAGGAAGATATAATAAAGAAGTAAAATTTGGTTTAACTTGTCAAAAAAAGCAGGAAGTTTCCGTAGGCTAGATTATGAATATTTTCTACAATCCAAAAATATTGTATTAATTCAATATAAAGAAAGAAATAACACGACAGCTTCTATATGAAGACAAATTTGCTACCAAAAGTGCTGTCATAGGCAGTCGCGTACTCAACATATGCGTTAATATGTTCCTGGTTGTCCTAAACAGCAAGGGACAGGCCTCACTTACCATTTAGATAAACCGAAGTTACAGTGAATTCAAACTTATAATTAGCAAGTACATTGATCTGTAATTTTACCGATAGATGGAAACGAATAAAATGAAAAACGTGAAAACCAGATTAGGAAGTAAATGGACAACTTAATTTTATTCAATTAAAGAAAACAAGTAAAATTAATTAACTCATTTATAACTAATAAAAAATCAGTTAGAATAACTGTTAACATATTGATCTTCTGTTTCCGATATAAGAACGAGGAGTAAATTACAGAAGTAGGAGAGTTAAAGATAATCAAAGAGAATAATCAAATATAATTTAGGCTCCAATAAGTAATATTTCTGGACTCATTGTATCATTGTATCATTCTGGATTCATGCCTTGAATATGTTTCCATTTAACGTATGACACCTGTAGTAAATGTTCAATCATGAACATAATGATTGTTTTATTAGATAGGATATCTTTATAAAATTTGTACTATATATTTCTAGTATAGTTATTTATTATAGAGGACAATAAAACAATAATCAGGTAAGTCGGGGCTACACTGAAAATCTACTGACACAAAAACCACACAAAATCTTCACCAGAAATGAACTTATTATTAAACGCATGTGAACTTTAAGTTCACATTATCTAGAGTACGTTATCAGGTCACTTTTTAGTACATTTGCCACTATTGAGTGAACTTTTTGTGTATGAATTAAGTATCAGTACACCAGAAATTCATGTGTTGTGCACTAAAAATGTGGCATAGTTCATATTAATTTCACGAAAAGTTCTTATATTATACACTAAAATACGTGGTAAAACTGAAACATATTGTGAACTGTTTTCGGGACATATAGTGCACTTCAATTGCAGTTTGATTTTTAGTGTTCGTGGGCAAGGGAAAAATAGGTACTTCTATGTTGTTGTTTTTTTAATGTAATTCTATTTACAAAGACACGTGTCTTGCGAATCACCTGAGTGTGTATTATGACCTGGTCTTTATTTTGTGCAGATAATTTGATGTTTTAAAAGCAAATTGATATTTAGAAGACATTGAAATATCCTATTGATCTTATTTACCAACTGTAGAAAGCAGGTCATATGCGAAATACAATAGAGAATTAGGAAAAGCAATTCGCACCTGAAGAATCGTCACACAAAAGGCATAAAATGGGAAAGTCCTTCCGCATGATAATTTGCCCCTGTCAACGTAATGGTTATTTCTTGAGGAAATTAAGTCTACCTAATCTGTACAGTATTGATACACATGGGGAAAGTTGTCAACCATTAGCAAGTAGCATTTCAAGTCAATGAACGCAACTTTTCTTGTCACTTTGTTCGAGGAATACTTCAAGTTTACCAGAAAGCAAACAATCTGCTAAATAAGTGCTGCAAATCCTGTCATATGCAGATCTTGCCTTATACAAAACCTTCACGAAGAAAGAAGAGGAGGAAGAAGCGGAAAGGACATAAGATAATCGCTGAGTATTGTAGATATCAAGAACAGAAAAGCAATGCATCAAACATTTTCGATTATATGCGGTAATAATTGACATCGCGGGTGCGGTAACAATTTCGCGGGTAATCTTTCGAAAGCACAGTTTCCGCACTTACACATTGAAGTACCACATAATACACAGATGTTCTCTAAGAATTCTGCCTTATGTAACCAAACTGTTTCTAAACTTACCTCAATATTGACTCTACAAACTTCAACCTTAATAAATATTTAAAGCTGATTCCTATTTCTTACTTTACTCAAATTATTCAAATCTTAAATTTCTTCCCAGTTGGATACTCCGGAAAAGTCTCTTTACTCATTTCACGCTCCGTCCCTTCTGTGAGTTCTGAGTGAATAAATTTATAAAGGCTTTATTGAATGGTTAGAATAGTCATTATTAATTATATATAAGTAAACTGTCCCCTATGGGTGAGTTTTAACGCTCGATGCCTTTTAATCAAAGGGTTCCGGTTTTGATTCCCGGTGCGGACACAAGTTGCTTGGAACCCACGTTAAACTGTAGGTCCCGTCCTTAGAACGTCATCTTTATCCTAAGGAAGGCAACAGCAAAACACCATTGGTTCCCCTGACCGAGGGACCTTCGCGCAGAACTTTTATCTTCATCATAAGAAAGTAAGAAGTGTTAAAAATTACTGCAGTAATTGTGCTCCAATTGTGTATGGAAAGTGTTCCCAAAGTGAATAACATGATATTGGTATAGGTTTACCAGATTTTATAAATAAAAAAAAACGGGACATTTCGGACATTCATACACAGTGTATATATAATTCATAGCCATATTCAATACACTACTGGATGAGGCCTCTCCGGGAGGGAGGAGTTGGTTTACTGCTCCCACGCTGATGTGTTGGTCTAAAATTAATGTGTCATTACATAAACGGGATAAGTGATTAAGACTTACTCGATCGAAGTGCTCGGAGTAGGATAGGAAAGGTAAGGGAACGCTTGGAGAAGCGGGTTAGAAAAGTAAGGGTGCGCTTGAGCCTAGTAGCGGCGATTGCTTATAGAAGGTAAAGACAATGAGCTCTGATTAATAAAAAGGGAGGAGTACGCCAAATCCAAAATGAAAAAGATAAGGGCACGGTGTTCCCCCTCGTGACCTCCCACTTCGAGCACTGCTTACACTCTAACACTTTGGGTTGTTCAGCTAATTAATACATGGGATTATAAACTTTGTTTTATATTTCGTTCACATGGTTACACACACATAGTATCTCTTATTTGGAAATTAAAGTGTCTTTTATTAGGATCCATCATATTTTAGATTAATATAGTTCTCTCAGTTGAAAGGAAATTCATATGGTATACAAATTTAAGACATAAAATATTCTGTATTATCACTTTTACCATACAGGAAACAATCTTTCTATTCAAACTTTAATATCCAGTTCATTTCCTCTTAAATTACAACCAATATTAAAAGTGGAGGCGCACGAACAAGTAAAATATACTATACAGAAGCTGGTTAACGATGCACTGGCTCGCTATAAACAACACAATATCACGTGACCGCACTGTCCACATGTACTTCGTTTCTTCTTTGTTCTTGTTATATAGTACCACATGACTCTGTAAATAATGATGTATCTCTATTTAGGCTTCTACCTCTTATTTGGAGACTTCACCTTTTATATACAGGGTGTTCGAAAACTTTTCCCCTGATTACAAAATTTATTTATATCCGCTATATGTAGGATAAAACTGTGAAACTGGAGAAAAAAATATTTGAAAACTAACCAAGTTTTTTTTGTAAGTTTCAGTAACGTGGCTGTAGTGCAGCAATTACGGTGTCCAGGAAACCGAAATTTTTTATAAATCGGGAAATTAACCGACCATTCATTTTCGTTGAGGACACTATTAGTATTACACCGTATCTTAACATGCTGAAATTGTTTGTTCTTCCTCACTTGCTCGAGTATTACTCAGAAGCTAGTTTTTCAAGAAGACTAACGCCTCATTGGGGTGTGGAGGTTCGTGAATATCTTGAAACAACCTTTTCTGGACTATGGCTCGATAGCTTGACCTCCACGCTCTGCTGACATAATCGCATTAGATATTTTCTAGGAGGTTATGTCAAGGACAATATCTACAGAACTCCTGCACCAGATCTTGCAGCTCTGCAACATTGCACGATGTCTCACAGGCTTCAATGCAAATGGTGTTCGATTCCGCTGTTGTTACGTCATTGGGGCCCTCTAACGAACAAAATAACTGTAAGTATGTACACAAAAACTTGAATATGTTACAAGCAAATTCAAGATAAAATGTATTTTTCTATGTGCCATATTTTATGCCTTATGAATGTTTGTAATCAGGGAAAGAATTCTGGGACACCTTATATAATAGATGAATATTAAACTCCCTGCGAGATAGGTAACCCAAGTTTCACAAAATAGTTGCTGCGTTGCGTGCATTTAAGGATAATTTCGAATTATTTTAATTAATTAATTACAGTTAACTGGATTACTTTGTCGTATATCTGATGATTGAATATTGTATTGTCATCGGAAGCAAGCAAGTTTATACAAAATTTCAAAGAACCGGATAATGGGAAGTGAGTTTAAAATCGATTGGAAAATTTGTACCAAACGGACAGACAAGAAAGCAAGTAAATAAAAACGTGTTAAAAATTGTAATTGCTTGCATATCGTTAAACGTATAAGGACCAAACTTTGTATTTACGTACTGGGATGCGTCGTAGAGATATTTCAGGTCCCAATGTTGACATTGTTGCCAATCAATTTTAAAATTTACATAATTACTATTTCCATTCAGTATGACGTATCCCCACCAAGCTTTAAGTATACACACGTAATCGACACAATCGAAACATACTGTGATTATTCCCTGCCTTCAAGCACCCAATTTCAGCATTGTCACCCTATTTTAAAATTGAATTTTTCAAATACTGTTATGTGCCGATAGCTATTCCTTTACTTTGAAAAAAGCGCAGAGAAGGGGGCATGGGATGTGGCTATGTTATGATATAGTTTGAAATAATACTTCTCAGATCCCTATTGCAACAGACTCATTGGAAGAAACTTATAATTTATGTATTTGCTTGTTTACAAGTGTATTCATTTATACAACTCTTTTGAAATATGCATATAATATAAAATATTTTTGTTACATTGTCTCTATCTGTATATATTTTCACAGTAAGGAGCGAGGCTTGGAGCCCGAGCATGAGAGAGCAATGCCACCAACATTTTGCAGTGAAACACAATGTACTGGTAAACGAAAACATATATCTCTGTCCTTGAATATAAAAGGAGGTTATTTCCCGGAATTTTGAGTTAAAAATAGTTTATTTTTGTGGACGGTAATTATGATCAAAAATAGATATCTTCCTTGAATAATGCCGTAATTAGATAGTATGCCTATACCAAATAATAAGTTCATATGTCCTTAGTTAATTCCTTATGCTTCACGGTGAAGATATAGGGAGTCTAACAATGGGACAGTAAATAATCCCATCATTTGCCTCGTAAGTCTGCAGGAAAACAAAGCAACAGAAAAATTGGGATAAATGTATGAAAGCTTGTACAGCTGATTACATTGATTACCTGGAGCGTAAAGCATTAAATACTTGCTGTTTAAAAAAATGTCATTAAAAAAAACTTTTAAAAATTAGTAAGAAAACTTCACAGAAAAGAAAAACGTTTCTCGAACACTAGTTGTATATATATCTTTATTGTAATAAACGAATCGTTTATTAGCAATTGTTGGGGAGACAGTTCTTACCTTCTAATAATCTCAGCTCCAGCTGAATATTGTAGATTTTGTAATGGAACAGGAAAGCTTATCATTGGAAGAAAGAAGATATCTGAATTAGTAAATTCAGATATCTCATACTATGGAAGTATGCAATGCAAGATCGTAGCAGAGAAGTTAAACTGACCGCAAGGTAGTGGTTAAACTGCCCAGCGTAGTTAAATCTTATATGTCGTTCTCACTAACAATGTCTCTATATATTAAGTCTCTATCATCTTGCATAATAGGTCTTTACTATCTACATATGTTATGTGTGTGTACAACGAGGGGAATATGTAGTGGTTCAGTACAAAAGCGCTCAGCTCAAGCATAGAGCGGGCCACACCCATATTTCCCCCAATTGACGTAATAATTTCCATATCAGTCTCAATAGAGTGCATATTTCATAACAAAATGACAAGTAAAATATTCCGTTGTGCGCACTTTTGAGCTAAATGCATTTATTTTTATTATTAATCCTTAACGTAATGTCCTGATTTGTTTTTATCTTGAGCTGAATCATAATTTCTAACCTGCACACCTCTGAGACAAGCCACCGTTAATTATACACATGCGGATAATCGAGTGTTTGCTGTATATTGTATATTGAATATTATATAGTGTATATTATGTATATATTGTGGATTCAATTGTGAATTGAATTACCAAGCTCTTCTCAAGAAATGGGAAACAATTATCTTCAATGCACAGTGGAATACGATAGTTAGCATTTCATTTGTAAACACTGGTTTCACGAGGATGAAGGCATATCATGTCAACGTTATGCTGTTTTGTATCCCAGTATTGGCGTAGGGATAGAGAATTGAGAAACAATTTGTATGCTGGACTTGCCATTGAGTTAGAATATGAATGAAAACAATAGGGGATGATGACCTGAGCCTGAGATGCCTAAAGGTCGTAAATAAATTCAAATTGAAATGGGTGAAGAATATGCTTTGTTTCGATTGAAATGTTGCTCAGATATACTTCTACGTTTCGAATCGCTCGACTGTTGAATATTTTCTTATTACCTCCTCCTTCGGTACCAAATTTGAACTTAATAATGTCAGACACTATCCAGTTAGGTTATCATATTATTTTCGTCACATTTATTCATGTATATTGGAAAGTGTCGTTTCCTCGGATTTTCATTTTTTTCTGCTAGTAAAGAGTTCCTTGATTGTCGAGTATGTATTCAATGATACGAGTACAAGAGCCTATCTACCGTAGTACCTAAGATCATTTCATTATTTTGCATTCTCAAGTCATACAGACAGCGTAGGCTTCCTATTCGACAACAATTTGTTCGATCCCAGCGGCTGACTTTCTTGATTGAGGTTTTCTCAGAGTTTTCTGTCACACCAGCCAAATACCAGAATGATACCTTCAACTTAGACCTTGGCCAATTTCTTCCCGCATCACTTCCCTTACCTTATCCAGGCCTGAGCCATAGAAGCCTATAGGCCATCAATAAATTCAATCATTATAAGCCAAAACAGCAATGAATTAAATATGAAATAATATTTCAAAATATGTATGATCATAATACTATGATATGTGTGCTTAAATTGTTCATTTACATATTTGTATCACCGTTCTTCACACATGGGTAGTAGCCTCGATGTTTGTTAAAGGGCTATTACACATTTACAATTTAATAAATTCTGTATATAGTCAATTTTTTATGATCGTATGAGGTGCCAATACCTAGGTATTACCTCGCCGAGTCCAGACAATATGAGTTTTATACATAGTCAGTTTTTTCTTTATAATAAGTTTTATTTGCAGAGTACGTTTATGAAATTCCATGTTCTTATAATACAGGAGTAGGTATTACAGTTTAATCTTTGTGTGTTAATAAATGTCGTAGTTCTGATGCTCTTTGCGTTAAGGTGTTCATATTCCCCCAAATGACTCCACGGTTATACGTGTTTTAAGACATTCATAACATATCTAATATATCTATATACTTATATAAAATCCCTAAAGTGTAATGTCAGTCCGTCTGTCCTCCCAGCAGTTTTTAAAGCACTTCCATGTTGTCCTAGAAGGCTGAAATTAGATATGAAGATTCATGGCTAGGTGGGAATTCCAGGAAAAGTCCAACATTTGCAATTACGCCTCAGCCTCCAAATACCGATTGTCGAAATTAACTTACAATTATTAGTCTTGAAAGCTGAATGAAATGTTCTGAGCCATTTGTAAATTCGGTAAATATCTAATATTGCAATTCCTTCCTTACGAAAATAAAAATGACAATTTGTAATTACCCTGTTAATTATAAAAATAACAGGCCCAATCCCTGAAAATCGAACATGCCTGAAAAATTGAATCTACTACTACAACAACTCCGAATTCAGAACATTTATTTTCATTTCACTAAAAAAAGTGAAAGTAGAGTTGACAGCTTGAATGAGATTTTATCAACCGAAACTATTGTTTTAGTGTTGCAACTATGATACCCATCCTTAAATGATAGCTACAAAAATACCTGGCAATAACAGGCAAACAAACAAACTTGTAACTAATAAAAGCACTTTGGGTGCATTCGTTCTGTATTTATTTGATTATATTTTTCACTAACCTTCCTTCTACCATTATCAGAAAACTCTGTTTTATATTAATTTACTGTACTTTAATAGAAACATAATAGCATTGTTATTATTAACATCACCCTACTTGTATAACACTATTTACACACATCTTTTGTAAAAATTTTGATCGGTTTACCTCGCCTGGTTGAGGAAGAACTCAATCAGAATCGCCTGCGGCAGAATTCTAACCCCATGGACCTCCAGTCCTGATACAAAGTCCGAGCTTGTAGCCACTACTCCAGACAGGTCTTGATTTTTTCTTTTACTCTATCAGTTATGTGATGAGATGACCCAAGTAACGAAGACAGAGAGTCCTGCCGATGTTTTGGTCAACGGATCAGTTAAAAGAAATTAATTGTATGTAAGCAATCTTATTATCGTAGTAATGAACTCATTGTATTTTAATACACAGTCAGATTCGTAGAAAATCAATGTCCGAAAGCACACTGTTAAAAATATTCCGAAAAATTCCTGCAAAATGCTAGGCACTCACAACTGCCTTGAAATTTCCAGCAACTTTCTAATAATAATAATAATAATAATAATAATAATAATAATAATAATAATAATAATAATAATAATAATAAAAATACAA
>JAGDQP010035942.1:427-19306 GCA_022664845.1 Lepisma saccharinum | reverse complement strand
TTACCTTAAAGCATTCTAACGAAAAACCATTCTCCAGGACATTGTCTATGGATTCGCCTCTGTTGATTTTTTCTACTAAATCTAGGGCCCTCTGACATTCTAGTGCTCTCTGTCGAACCTGGAAAGAGTTTTAAAAAGTAGCCAACGATAGTGTTTGACTTTATACAAATGGAACTAAGAAGAGAAATAACAATCTCACGTGCCTCATCCACTCCAAACACCACAAGCATTAAACGAGTTCGAATTCTAAACTAATTACACAGATAACATGGAACTTCCAATCCTGCTGTAAGTTGGGCACAGTTAACTGTTGTAAGATAATTAACACTTTGGTTTAAGCTTACTAAAGTTGCTCTTAATAATGATTTAAAATATTGCAGAACGAAAATAAGTGAATAAATAAACAGAACTGTATGTAGTGATAAAAACATCATACCAGAAAGGCATGTCACATCAACATATTCAACTGTTTTAAGAACACAAGTAATTCGCTACGGCAGAGGATCTTGTGGGGATAAATATTCAGAACGGTCTTCAGCCTCCACTAAAGAGAGCGTTAACCATTTGCACAAGACTCGCTGTACGGGACATTGGTGTGACTCTACGTGATCAGAAAGAGGTGTAGACTCAATCATAATTTACTCAATGAATATCAAAAATGTTGTTAACAGGTCAGACGCCTCCCAGCTACATCACATCCGTCACATCTGCAGCATTCCAAATCCTACACGTCTGACCCGCTACTCAGTGGTTTACGTTTTCCACAGATAATGAAGTGACCTACCTATATGGAAAGAGATTTGTGAATTGTCAATCAACAAGTGACTCGAGAACTACTTAATGAGTGCACCACTTGGGAAAATGTGTTGTAGCAAAAGGAAACTACACCCATAGATTTTTTATTATGAGGTCTATGGCTATACTGAAAATTGACGACTTTGTCGCGTATATCTTTTCGTATCTGAAATTTCTGAGCATCCCGTGTAAATGACAAGGAACACTCCGCAAAGCACAGATATGAATATTGCACATTATATACAATGTATCAAAAACTTTCTCCATTAAAATGGGAACTACCGGGTGTAGAACATTGAAACAGAAATAAATTAAGTAATTTTCAATAAAAAAAAAAAAAAAAAAAAAAAATCTTTTTATTAAAAAAAACTACACAGAAAAAAAAACTTTTTCCTCACATTAACTTTAGACATGTTAGTCTGACCAAATTGTTAGTTTTAATATAAACTGTGGAAGCGGAAGGTTTCCTGTAAAATGTGGTTAGAAAGTTATCGCTCTTTCTGTAAATTACGAGGTATAAATAATTCAATTTTCCAGAGCTTTCTCACTAGTGTGTGAACTTCAATTGTGGATCAAAAAGACCTTTTAGGAGATAATCTAACTCTGAATTTGGATTATACGCGAGAAGTGGATCGTCTTCATAAAGTATATATCTGAGAAATTTTATCCCTGGTTTGATAATAAAGATGTTTTCGATATGATCCATGGTCATGTTAGCGAAAATTGAAAATAAAGAGCTCCCCTATAGCCAAATAATCTTTCTTCTTCAGAACATTGGTACTAATGCATAGCAAAATTAATTTTAGAATGAATTCTGTTTCTAATGCTGTGAAACCGCTTGTTCATACACTTGTACATAAAAGCGCTGATTTTTTTAAATTTTCATTTGTGGTCTTTAGGCCGGGATATGGGAGGGGAAAGGATTCGGAAAGATGTCGGCCAGGGTCTATGAAAGCGCTGAGTCCATAGGAATGGAGTGGTACGTATCAACTATATCTATGGAATATTGTACAGGAAACAAGAAACATATATTATCACAACAAAGTTCTGCATCTTACAACGTACGTCTATGGAAGCTAGTTTTCAGTAGTCAGCATTGGAACAAATTTGAATTCTAACTACCTGACTGTTATTAACTGCGCATTTGAACTTCTGCATTTGCGCTTAAAACTTCTGTTAGGAATTTTGCCGAAAAATAAGGTATATATTTGAGGACAAAGATAATGGAACGCAAAGGTACACCCTGTTTGTGAAGTTTTGGAAGCCCACAGATAACTGGTAATGCTGGATCCAGTACTATGATTATGAAGAAGTAATGAATTTTGTATAGCCTGTTTTACTTCTTTATCAGTGTAACTAAGGGTATAGTTAGGCCCATCCTTTCCTTGCTATTGATAATAAGAATACATTTTCTATTTTGACAAGCGCCTGTTTTTCTTTCTCTTCTATCGCATATTGAAGAATGAATCTATACATCGTTGTAATCGTCCAGCGAGTAGTTAAAAAAAAAAACGTTTATCAGTTTTTCAGACTAAAATAACGTTTTTCCACATCGTTGTCGACACATTAATTAATAAAAGAGATAGAAAAATAAGCTTAACTTCACCTTCTACACGTAACAGAAAGGTCATCTTATTAAATAGATTTGGTTAGGTTAAAAGTAAGGGGTAACCGACCGTTTGTAGCTTGAACATAAATTCCTGTAAGCACCTGCAATACCCTTCTCTGCTCCGCCCTGTGGGCAGAACCAGAGCCTTTCTGCAGTAGAAGGTCGGAGTATTAAAAAATAGCAACATTGCCCAAACGGCTGACTGCGCGGGTATCATGGCGTGTATTTAAATAACTTTGTAGGAGGTACGTTCAAATTATCGCGGATATTTTTGTTTTTTAAATGTTGGTGACTTAAGTAGAAGAAGATCATTTGGAGGTACGTAATATATTTTAAAAAGCATAAATAAGTTTTGATATTTATGAGATGAGTTATGAAAGATGACCATGTGTAAACCCTATCATTTCTTCCACATATAGAACTATGAGCAAATAAATTACTATTTACGTAGGTAGCTTTAATTTTACGAAGCGTATGTCTGTAAATTTGAGGCGCATTCATAGGAGTAACAAATAACTTTATACGCTTTGTACAAGGGACTGAATTACATTTGCATGCCCTTTATGTAAGAAATATTAAACCATTATGAGCCCAGAAATTAACACTTAATTGTACAGTCTACAAGGAACTTTCCTATAAAAGTGTCTTTTGAAGTACGTCTCATAAACTCCACCAGAAAGGGCTAACTGTGGACGTTCTGACTGTGTATTCCAAATTTTAGCTGAACTCTATTTCTAGACGGCCCGTCTAGATGAATTCACCAATGTAATGTTTGAGAAAGGTTCTTTTTACCTACGTAGTGATAAAAGATTTCATTGTTGTGTAAATAATGTCTAAATAAGGTAATACACACACCTGTAAAGAGTTAAGCTAGTAACTATAAAAATACGTAGGTGGACCAGAGATCTAGAACCTTGTCGTACTCGCCTTGTTGCAGTTAATAAAACGAAGTATTGTAGTCCAACCAGTGAGATTGCTCTATTGTTATAACTTCACGGTTCTTTTTCATTCTTTTTTTGGTTACATATTCTATCTTCAGATCCAGTATGCTAGGTTAATTGAACTTCGATTGCATCAGATATGAAAAGGAGTGTAAGGGCCGTCAAGCGATTACAATGGAGCAGCTCCCACGATAAAACATACGTAGTAATTATGACAGAAAACAGTAAATGGCATGAAAAGTGTGCCTGTTAGTAGACTTCTCCAAGATGTCATCAATTTGAGGAACTATTTCTTTCACAAGTCTGAACCTTGTAAAGAAATCAACATCACTCAGAGTTTTTAAATAGATTGGATGTCTCCGGATTGTTGGAATGCGCCTCGAATTTAAGTATTCTAAAAACATTTTATTACCCTTATCGTACGATGATGATGAATCTGAAATCACATGCAAAATATTTTACAAAATATTTTAAACCCAACAGTTTGCGTGCGATTTATTAGAACCTATTCATAAGTTCCCAGTCATAGTTAACACAGCAGACGACGTAATATATCAGCCGGCAGGTTTCTCATGATGCTGCGTTGTACCCTCCGGCCTTCTACTGTAGAAAGCCCTGGCAGAAAACGTCGAAATCCTACAATACTCTGACTTTTCCCTGATTTAACGAAAATTCCATGACTTTTCCAGGTTTTCCGAGACTACTACACACCATGAAAACCTATTCTGATGCGTTCACTTCACTTGAAAACGCTCGAAAATACAACCAGTTTAGGATATGTTCGTGTCGTTTAGCATTTGCCCAAAATATGATAACTGGCAACGTAAGTAACAATTCCTAAAAACTAGATCCTTCCTTGAAAAGACATCTGTTATAGGATTACATTCTATTTCTAGATTATTCTGTACCCATATTTTCAGCGAATGGACTCCACTCAGCATTTCCAGACCTAAGCATAATTATTTGAATATGAATTTTTATGGCCTTTAAGGCATCTACGGCTCTGGCCGGGATAGGGGAGTGGGGGAAAGGATTCGGAGAGGTGTCGGCCAGGGCTTATAGTGAAGGTGCCATCCTGACGTGTGACTGAGAATGGTCGGTCGCTGGGATCGAGCCCATGACCTACCGAATGCTACGCCAACGCTCTACCACTAAGCTACAGCGGCTCGGTCTAAACGTAATTCTTATTTCAAGATTTCAGGATCTTAGAAATCCTGTTTTTGGGCCTGTATGTTGATAGATCTTTAACCCTGTAAGAAATTTCTGTCAGATAATTCAGGCAAACTGAACTGCTGCTGCCTCTATCTTTAGTGTTGAAATAGAACATAATATCTTTAACCCTACATGAAATTTGTCTGTCAGATAATTCTCCTAAACTGACAACTTCGGTCTCCTGTAACTACAAGAGAATAACCTGTTCACCAATTTTCAATAATTGCATTCTGAACTACTAAGAGACCTGTTCATTTAAAAGAAATATCTGTAGCATGTGGACCTACAGATTTCGCTTGTTCTTAACTGGAACATTTTTTTCTAAATGTATATACAGCTTCGAAAAAAAAATACCTGGTTGTTT
The DNA here is from genome assembly GCA_022664845.1 of Lepisma saccharinum. Taxonomy (NCBI): domain Eukaryota; kingdom Metazoa; phylum Arthropoda; class Insecta; order Zygentoma; family Lepismatidae; genus Lepisma; species Lepisma saccharinum. The sequence goes on along the minus strand of JAGDQP010035942.1, from coordinate 14,385 downwards.
CTTTCTGGATACTGCTTTTTTCCTTCGCCCATCCTTCGATGTTCTATCCACGTTGGATTATTACGCTTTCGTTTCTCTTCTGAGTCATAATAATACGATGCACTTGCTGAACCATCTCTACACACAATAAAACCACATTATATATACATAAATTAAGATGCACTATATTTACTGCTTCTCCACCATAAATTAATATTATTAAATTATCGTCTCCGAAAGCAATGTTAACGAAATATTATAGAAGCAACTACATCATAAATTTCTAAATACAGAAAAATATATAAAGAACATATTGTCCAGTAATCTTATTAAAAATTTTATTCGAACTTTACACTAACTTTAGGCTTTGGTTTGTCTTCTGTAAGTGGGAGAAGAAAAGAGAAAGCAGTAGCTCTAGTGTTTTAACTCAAACAACAACCCCGAAATCTTATTTATTTAATTAATTAATACTGTAAGGTAAAGTAACACAACAAATGTAGCTTTTTACTTACTGCAGTGTTTCATATGTCGTAACGGCAGTGGTGCAGGCGGAAGTTTCAGGTACTGATACTGATTCAAAAGATAAGGTCTTACAGTTAGATTAAAAGTTAAAGAGGTAAAAGTCTGACGAAGATTCACGATCACTGAAGAGGTGGTCATGTATGTTTGTAAACAGTGGATGGGAGCACTGCTTCCCGCCGCGCTGCACATTTTCTGTAGGGGTCGTAGCATGAATCAAAGTCGGAAAGACAGAAAACTTCCACAACTGACAGGTTTGTTCAGTTTAATTCATCGAAGAAGACCACAGTCATTTGCGAGGAAACTGCAATAGGTACAGAAATATCATCCTCATCTGATTTTCGAATTTTAACTGAACATTTCAAGAAAAGAAAATGTCAGCCACATAGGTTGTAGTAATGTACAAAAACAGGCTCTTTGAATAATATACAAGTGTTGCAAAGTTAGGCTGCCAGAGGCGAGAATTTTCCTCTTCCAAGCGCAAAACAGTCATTATTTACGTACTACGAACTTCCTTTAGTGAATTCTGAATCTCTCGAGAACTTTTCCAATTTAAAATTTCAATATTAATGGAAGAGAAGAACGCTGATCTTTTTCGTAACAGTACCTGAAATTTCTGTATGCGCCATCTTCAAACACTGGCGCTACGATATACGAAACAGTACCACACAAAACTAAACTATATTTCTTCTGCGAAGTACTTGCAACAACTATCACAATAACAGTTTTGATAATACCGCCTAATATTGTGAATTTCACTTGAAACATCCCTCGTAATTATATTCTATTTTCCCTAGCACAGACGCGCACTCTCTCCTTGTTGCACCGTTTCACAACGCCCACATTCTTAAATTATTTAATTTTTATCTCAATGTAATAATATTCTACCCCTCGGTGTTCAAAAAAGCCATAATTTCCTTCTAGGAAGAGAAAAAAAGAAATACTTCACAAGTTCACAGTTTAATCTTGGTGTTGTAATTCGCCTGCACCTCCTTTTAAGCCTTATCTCGCTACATAGGCTTCCCCTTCGGCAGATGTTGGACTGCCATTTGTAATAGCAATCAGCATAGGTAGTGAGAAGTTGCCCCGACCTTGCAAGCCGAACCTTTCTACTCTTTTCTCGCTTCCCTCCTTAGCTTTCCATTGCTTCCACAAGGGGGCAGTTGTGGCGCGCGAGCGAGAAGACCTCCTCTCAGGCTGCAGAAAGCCGTCTGGTAGTTCGCTTCATTTACTCGCAGTCTCTCTCTCTCTCAGAGAGAGAGAGAGAGAGAGAGAGAGAGGGGGGGGGGTTATTCGAAGCTAAAGAAGTATTTTACGCCGAAAATTTTGGAACGTGAATTTCGCTAACCGCAAAAATACTTTTAACCGACTGCAAATTCGTACGAGAAAGCGTGCTTATAAAAGAAAAAACAACAAACGTACACAAATGCGAATAAACTGAGCGACATAAAATTACATATTACTTTTTTCATTTGAATTTTAATACATCCAGTCCTTGTGATTAAGGCGGTAACGTCGCGAACTTGAAATCGGAAATGGGTAGGCACGTGGTTCGAACCTCACGACCGAATCCTGACAGGTCTTCCAAGGATCTTCTCAGTTTCACCACACGAATGTCGGGTTGCCAACTCAAGTAAGGCCCTGGCCTGGTCACTAACTTTCCCACTCTCTCCTTACCCTAACCCGGCATACTGAAAACCGGAGTTTGAAAGAAAAACACTTGAGCCCAGACGAGTTTCTCTTTATTTGGGGGGGGGGGGGGGGGGTATTTTTAAAAATAAAATGTGAATGTACGTACATGTAAAAATCTGTACATATCTCAGTAGCTCAGTCGATAACGGTATATCGCTACTGTGGAATTTTAATTTATTGATAGCCATTAATCGTGAAGGGCCGAAGTCAAAAGTTACTACACTGGCAAAAGTTTTTTTTATAACCTTTAGGCACCTATGGGTCAAGGCCGGGAAAAGATACGTAAAAGAGTTGACCAGGGCCTAAGTGGAAGGTACCATTCCGGTATTTGCCTTGTATGACTGAGTCAAAAACCTTTCAGAATAGTCGACCGTTGGTGTCGAACCGAGGAACTCTCGAATGCGAAGCAAACGCTCTACCAATTGGCACTACTAGAAGTCGGGTCGGGATGCTTGAATCGGGGGGTGTTCTGTGTGGGAGGTGACTGCACTTGGTCTGCGCACTGGATTCAAGCCGTGGCGTGGTACGGAGACCACGATAATTGTAGGTTCCGGCATTGTCCCATTCAGCAGGTGAAACTGAGTAAAATGAGGGAAAACCCTATTCGGGATGATTCCACTGGTCCGTCTCAGCAGGTTCTGAATTGCCCCTTGGCCGTCCGAAACACCAACTCACTAGATCACAACAGACGGGGGTAATAATAGTGTTATTCATTATTATTATTAGTATTTTAACAATCCTTTATTCTCTTGTGATTTACTGATTTGTTCTAAGCTTCTGAGGATAGAAAGTGGTCAATGATTGTATATGGCATCTGTTGGAAAATTTATATTATTAATAATAGTTTAAGATCCTACTAATTAATTTTGATATTACAAAGACGTGATTTATTACTATATAACATACTTCAACAATTTTGCTTGAAAATAATATGTTAATATAGACAAAGTAAAGATCAAAATCTATAATCTATCTAGTTATAAGAGCTAATAATTCTAGTCGATTACGAAATCAATAGTTTGTATTCGAGTACTGACTGAGCTTGAATCCTTCCTTGTATTTCAATATCACAAAGCTAAAGTGTGGTATAGTTTAGACGCCAATATCATTCTAACTACAATTATAATGACAGTCGTGATTTGAATTCTAACAATCCAAAACGCAATAGTTTTAAAAAGCCTCCGTACCTACCTACGGTACGAGAGAGAGAAAGTGTGTGTGTGTGTGTGTGAGTGTTAGTTTTCATATTTTTAAAGCTACTGGGCAAATGACAAGCAATAATGAAATTTTGAAAAGCGGCCTCAATAATACTTGTGAATGAGTATCAAATGAACTATCTGAGATTTTAACATTGTTTATTTTAGCTGAGAAATTAGAATATCCGTATTTGATGACGTCATTCGCCTACGAAATTACAGATGTTCGTTCTAAGTTCTCAACTAAAATAAATCATTTCAAAATCTCAGATAGTTCATTTGATGCACATTCACAAGTATTATTGGGGCCGCTTTTCACATTTTCAATGTTGCTTGTCATTTGTTCAATATCTTTTAAAATATGAAAACTCAAACACCGTAACTACGGAGGCCTCTTAAATATGATACACTTCTATGAGGTGGTGTTATCTCAGAAATCATTTAAAAACAAAGTGTTTAAAAACTGGATTTTAAAGTGGGGTCTTTTCAAGTGAGCCTAACCCTGCTGAAATCACTAATTACAGACTGAATTTGGATACATTTCAATGATCTACAGTTGAAAGGCAGTTGCGTTCTTACCTGTGCTCGACTACAGCAACAAAAAATCCATATGATGCAAGTTCCATGGATGTACATGATAAAGTGAACCTGGAAGCACCAAGGCCATGGGACAAAACTATCACAGGGAACTGAATATCTTCACGTGGTTCTGCTCCCCATATAGCAGGGATATAAGGATCACCTAAACAATAGTAATTATTATAATTTACATAAATCATCTTACGTTCTAAGAAAATTCTAAACTTTGTTTCTTACAATGTTCTTGCTCTATCTGAATTCGGGTTATTGAGATAAACGTTAGCTTGTGCTATGCAACCTACAAATTTGCAAATGTTCTACCAACCACTGACCATACGGTAGAATGGGGACACTCCGAAAATAAATGTATTTACCTGTTTCTTCACAGCAAGTATTTTTATTACACTATCCAATGTCTTCTATTTTAATATAACAATACGTAGAATATTTGAACCTTCATTTTGAACTGTGAATTACAAAACACACCGAAAAGTTAGATAATGTATCTGTTAGAATAAAGATATAATTTGCAACGTTTAGATAATGGAGGAGGGATAAGGCTTCTCTAATAACAGGCTGAGTAAATCTATGTAAAGTGAAGCTTTGTTCCTCTGCTACAAATTTTATATCAAACTAAGTACTAAATACAACTTACCCACGACCATTGAATAACACATTTTGAAGAACCTTGGCCACATATGAAAGAAAGCAGCGAATCCATCCACATATTTAGCATTATCTACCCATTTAATCCACTTTGACGAATGAGCCTGGAGAAGAAAAAAAAAATCTTCGATATTCAAGGATATTACCTATAATAATAATTATGTATAAGATGGTAAAAAAGGTACTTGCATATTAGAATACCAAGGACAGGCGTACAGGAACTTCACAAACACAACAGAAAAGCGCCAACATTTCGCAAAAGCGTTTTCACATGGTAGGAGAGAAAATGGACAGAGCGAACAGGTGCAGGACTTGTGCTAAGGAGACGCCTCTGTCCAATTTTCTCTCTTACCATGTGAAAACGCTTTTCCGAAACGCTGCCGCTTTTCTGTTGTGTTTGTGAAGTTCCTGCACGCCTGTCTTGGTATTCTAATATGAAAGTACCTTTCTTCTACATTTTTTAAAAGCTTATGTAACCTCCAAAAACTACTAAATTCGCTAAATAAGGGAAGGAATCATGTTGGCAATGGCAGGTGTCACACGATTATGACCACAATAACAATGTCACTACCAGTGCTCCAAATGGGACTGTACGCCGATTCTTCTATTTATTTTTATACCGGCACGTCTTGACTAAAAAAATTAATATCGGTAGAAATAGTAATACAGAAATTATTGAGATACGTTTCAGAAAGAAAGAATAAAGGACGGAGGATTGTCCAGTGCTTCTTCACTTCTGCTATATACTTGATAGAAATTGGCTATTATGTGGATACTGATATTGGAGATCCCACACCTCTGCAACGCCCTGTGGCTAACAATATGGACGACTATGAACAGTATGAAGTAAAATGTTTTAGTGTTGCTCATGTGCTTCGCGGGTATTAGTGTTAGTGTTGCCTCAAAATTAATATATACGATTAAAAATTGTCTTTGCACCTTATTTCAAAATTTTTCGCTAAACAAAAGGTATCATTGTTCCTTAAAACACTATCGACTTCCATCACCTCAAAAAAAAAAAAAAAACACTGCTTTTAGTTTGAAAAGAAGGGGGTTAATTATAAAAGTGTAATATTTTCAAATTCTCACTTTTTCCCTCCAACTAGTACACATTATTATCTTTTTATGTGTGTGTGATAAGGAGGAGGTTCGTATAAGACGAACGACATCCAATAAAAGTCTCTCACTCGCCTTCACAGCATAACATTACTCCCTCTTCAGATACATCATGTCCTATATTTAAAACAACATGACAGCTCCTTAGCACCAGACCTCGCATATCCTTTCTTATTATGTGAACAACGCTTCTGCGAAACGTTGCCGCTTTACTTTTGTGTTTGTGAAGCTTACGCACATTTGTCTTTGCACCCTACCATTCTACCTTACCTTAAATACACAGGGTGTCCCCTGAAATAATGGCGCAAACTTAGGAAAGTGGTTATTTACACGTAAACAAGAAGAAATTCCAAAATCTGCTTAGTTTCGGAGCTACATGCGTTTAAAGTCACGGCGGTTTCGTCACAATGGATGTCATATCTCGACAAGTAATGACGTAAGCGGTGTCGGCCTAGCCAATCACACTCGAAGTAGTACCCAACACATCTATTTAAGTTACGTTTATGATTGGTGAATTCAACTTAAGAGGAAATTTCTATGCTTGCCCTATTAAAACATTTAATTCCTTGACAATTAAATTCTTAGGTTGCCAATCCTGTATATGCGGCACTCCGTCAATCAAAAACATTGTTTAAACAGATGGATCAGCTATGATGTCACTTGTGACGATGCCGCCGTGATTTTCAGCGCTTTTATCTCCGAAACCAATTAATTTCGAAATTTCTTCGAAGAAACTTCTTTTATCTTGTAAATAATCACTTCCCGCAGTTCGCGCCATTATTTCAGGGGTGCATCTTAATATGTGAGAAACTTCACAGACGAATTCCTGACCCCAAAACAATGAAAAAAAAAAAAAAAGTCAATATCAACATGGGTTCGACTTCGCTTCATTTTCGGGATAAAGTTTTCCAATTTAGACTCAATGGAAAATACAATGAACATTTCGCCATAAATCAGAAACGATGCATTAAAATCAAATTTAATTTTCGGGAGGTGATTTGTAACAATCCGGTGATATTAAGCGTCAAAAACAACGATCCCGTTAGGTCGTCAGTGTTGCCAACCTGGTATATTTATTTTTCCAAATGCCACTACGTCAGTTTATTGAATATATGGCATCCTCTAGTGATAGTGAACATAATAAGTGAAGCACAGAACGCAGTGTTAAAAACTGTGAACAATATACGAGGTGAAATATTCCGCATGTTCATCTTCAAATTTTAACGTCATATTATATTAACAGTTTGCAACGCTGAGTTGTGTGCTTCACATATTATGTTTTTGATTACTAGAGGATATTAGATATCCAACAAACTGATGTAGTGCAATTTAAAAAAGTAATAAAACGAGGTTGGCAATACTGAAAACCCACTGGGATCATTTTTTTAAGTTCCTAATATTCACCGGATTGTTGCATATCACCTATCGAAAACTAAATTTGATTTTAATGCATCGTTTCTGATTTATGGCGAAATATTCACTGTATTTAAAAAAAAAAACCCTAGAAAATTTGTATCTCGAAAACGTAGAGGAATCGGACCCATGTTTATACAGACTTTTTTCATTGTTTTTGGTGTCAGGAATTCGTCTGTGAAGTTTCGCTCACATATTAAGATATACCCTGTATATATCCTGTGGTTTAACTGGTTCAAAGACTGGATCATCACTGGGAAAGCACGTAGGTTCACACCCTGTTGCCGACTAAATTGGAATTTTTCAGTTTCCCTCATTTTCACCAGTAGAATGCCTTGGACGCTATATTCCCCTTTTCTGACATCAGAAAGTATTTACCTCGGGACTTAATTCCCTAAAGACGGTGTTTCTCAACCGCCGAGCCCTGGCGATCCTATCAGGTCAATACGAGTCTCAAGTTTTAAGCGAATGTAAAGGCTTTAACATACGATCTGTCTAATTCCATTCTATACAGATTGTGACAAAATGAATTAATTTCGTGATTTTGAATTTCTGAATACCGTTTACTTTTACATAACAGACGGAATTTTAGAGGAAACCGTAACAATCGGTGCATTTCGAAGGGAAATGAAGACATTTCTCTCATCGGTTCTTCTACATGTATAGCCCCGAATTGTCTCGCAATTATCCATGCCTTTCGTCTTTTATAAGTATTAAGTTGCGGGCGCGATTCTTCATGATCAATGCCCATTGCAACATTGTTTAACAATTGAAGTTTAGTAATTGAATTTGACACAGTACTACAGTCTGGCCATCAATAATCTATAATAATAATTATAATATTTGATATTTTGTAGAAAGTTATTGATTCGTCGTTATGGTTACTGTCCGCCACCTTCTGTCTTCCACTCCATAAACTCTAGTCCCAGTCACTTTCTGATGTATTAATCACAGCCAATTATGAAGTTTGAAGTAAAAACTGTTTGTTGAAACACTGCAGTTCATTTGATCACAAACTATGGAAATATTCTTGAGTATTAGTCCGAAAATCCTTTGAATTTTATGATTACACGAGTAATTTCTTTACTTTCTAATTTCACTAAGCCGCCATCTTGTCAAACTCCTCGCAATTATCCACGGTTCGTTTGAAAGTTCATAAGTCACAAACTGAAAAGTATATAAAACAAATGTTTATTCGTGCCATATATAAAGAAGAAGAAATTGAACCGAAAAAAATATTTTCAATGATTTTGTTTCGTTCTATCCACACTACCTGTTGATAGGAACAACTTAATTGTGGACTACGCTCCAACTTTTCGCATGTAAAAACATTATTTCATCAAGTAGGTTCTGACACTACTCAACAAAATTTAACCGTGCCGTGAACTCCAAAAGGTTAAGAAACAGTGCAGTACACCGTCCCGGGGAATTAGCCTGTATTCCTGCATGTTGACTGGAGGCTGTATAATATGGGAAAGAATATCTTTTCCCAGAATACCTGTGCCAAAAGAGCATCTTTAGTTGTCACATTAATTTAATACTTCAAGTGAAACTTCCATTAACTTTAAACAGTAGGAAATATGAGAGTTTTATCACGCAACTACTATGACATGTATATAAATTATTATTTTAAACTCAAGTTCTCTTGACCCAGTTCTTTAATTCTAAGCTGTCTAAAAGATGACGTCATAATTCCTGTATGCCCAACTTGTACATGTTAGGATGCCCACTGCTATATATTTAACCACCTTAATAAGGATAGCGGGGCTACACCTAACATCACTCAGATCCTTGAAGTATACTTCAATAAAACTTGGTAATAAGATTTTAGACATCTTGTTTACTTGAAAGATGTAAAATTTGTTTAATTCCCTCAAGCGAACCTCGCTTGCTGTTTCGATTGCTCTAGTCTCACAAAAAACTTTACTGTTCCATATTTGTGATTATAATCATCACTGAAAAAAATTACAGTTTTGCAACTGTCCGCAACTATTCTAACCAAACAATATATCGATATCTATAAATGCATTAAGTAGATATTACATTTCTATAGACCGTAATAGCAAAATTTCTCCGAAAGTTATTGCAACTCCTCCTACTATTGTAAGTTGCAATGCAACTTGAAAAACAACAGCGATGTTGCAGTGTTCAAATGTCAACAAAGCTAATGGACGAAGTGTCAGGTAATGTATAATTTAACTTTAGAACATAATTATATCGTACAGTAATATCTAATTTTAACGTAGCCAAATCTAATTTGAGAACCCTAAAGTGAAGTATGCAAACATAAATCTCTGAAACTAAAGCATAACTATACAACAAACTCAAATCTATAATTCTAGGATAGGGGATTCGACAACAACGCTCTACCAATTGAGTTACGGTTGATCTGTTTCAGCAACTGATATCACGAATAGTAAGGTATATGTAACAGCATGGGTCTTATCACTATGTTCAATGGCGAATCAGACTACCTTGTGAAAGCCCTATAAAACACAGGGTGTTCCATTTACAACGCAACCCGGGGTTGGGGGTAGGATAACTTTTGAACCGGAAGCGATAAACAGATAATGCTTATACCAAAATGAAGCCTTGTTCATGCAGATATTTTAGAACTAGGAAGCAATGATTGAATTACATTAGGAACCAGGCAGTGTTGCCAGATGTAGCGGAAGGTGTAAAATTTTTTTTTTTACAAAATGTGTACAATGACTCATAACACATATGTATGGACGTTCTGTCGTTATTTTTCAGCTTGGTTAGGTGGAGTAGCTCGGCAACTATGGCCGAGAAAAATAATGTTCATTTCTACCGATAACCAATCGGATGAGACCTTTGTAAGGGGGAACTAAGAAAATCGTGCTTTTTAGAAATTAAGATTGTGAATTTGCAACACTACTGGTGTTTCAGTGCTGACAAAAGTTTGTCTCTAAACTGTACACATCATGCAATTACTGAAAACAAGAAAAAAAATAAACTTTGAAATGTTCATGAAAAAAGTGTTACTTACATACACCCGGCAACACTGCTATGCATCAGGAATTGTCAGCTTTACAGCAGATGCTGGAAGTGGCCCCCGTTTTGATCCAAACACAGGTTTACACGTTTCACCATTTTGGCAGCAACTTTACGAAGACTAGAAATGTTAATTTTCTCAATGGCACCGCGAATGTTTGCTTCCAGGTCTTGTATAGTTCGAGGATTATTCTTGTATACCTCTTGCTTTAAGTAGCGCCATAGAAAAAAGGACGGAGATGTTAAGTTAGGGGAGCGACTGGGCCATAAGTCTTTCTTTACTTATTATCTGCTCACCAAAAAAAATATTTCAACATGTTTAACGTTTCATTTGACGTACGACATGTTGCCCCGTCTTGTTGAAACCATCAATCGTGTTCATCAGTATTCATGAATATTCAATTCCTGATGCATAGCAGTGTTGCTGGGTGCATGCAAGTAGCACTTTTTTCATGGCAATTTCAAAGTTTCTTTTTTCTTGTTTTCAGTAATTGCATAATGTGTACAGTTTAGAGACACGCCTTTCTTGGTACTGAAACATCAGCAGTGTTGCCAATTCACAATCTTAATTTCTAAAAACCACGATTTTCCTAGTTCCCCCTTTCGGAGGCCTCATCCGATTGGTTATCGGTAGAAATGAACATTTTTTTTTCTCGACCATAGTTGCCGAGCTACTCCACCTGACCAAGCTGAAAAATAACAACAGAACATCCATACATGTGTGTTATGAGTCATTTTACATGTTTTGTAAAAAAAAAAATTACACCTTCCGCTACATCTGGCAACACTGCCTGGTTCCTAATGTAATTCAATCATTGCTTCCTAGTTTTAAAATATCTGCATGAACAAGGTTTCATTTTGGTATAAGCATTATCTGTTTATTGCTTCCGGTTCAAAAGTTATACTATCCCCAACCCAGGGGTGCGTTGTAAATGGAACACCCTGTACCTTCTCATCAAAAAACAAAAAACAAATTTAAGAACGCTTTTACTTACTTTGACATCTGAAAGTGCCGTAGGGTAGAACAAGCGAACGAAAGAACCTGAAGGTGAATACTCAGTCATTACATCAGTACATCCTGGAACATAAGGCCCTGGAAAGAAGAAAAGCAGTTATTAAAAATACAGGGTATTCATAAAAGAGAATGGTGGTGTTTCGTAACTGAACGAACTAGTTATTACCTTACACGGGTGTAACTTGTGCTATAAGGAATAGCAGACATCCAAGTTTCAGATGCGTTACCGATAAGCAGTTTTGGTTGGGTATCCTTAGATTGTACCTAGGTACAGGCCATGGTGGGAGATGGCCCTGGACCCCGCGGCTCTCGGATTGCAAAAGTAACAAACAAAATGTAAAAAAAAATAAGGAAATAAACTACGAAATAGTCTGACAGCGAATAAAATTAGAAATACAAATACAAATGCGAAGCTATTCTATGCCTGGCAACGCTGTTGTTGTGTCTTCGAGAGTGTTGCTATTATCAATAAAATAATGCTTCTTAGACGCTCCTTCCTTTCCCATTCCTTTCCGATTCCTTCTCTCTTCTTTCCCCTCAGTTTCACGATTGAAAGCAAGGATATCGAACATATTGATTATAAGAATCCTGACAATTTCTTGCCTATGTATTTTGGAGGAAAAGTTGGAGTTTCAGTACAATCGTACAACCTTTCAGGTCAACATGAAAAATATAAGCTAAGGTTTCTTGATTTTTACATTGAGGCACTTCGACAAATCTATGAAAGATTTCCATTTCCCGATCGCGTGTTGAAGGAGTTAGAAGTTTTAAACTCTTCAACAATGAAAGGAATTCATCCATTGCCCCTCTCGCAACTCATTTCCCTAACAGTATTAAGGAAACAGAAATTCAAAGACGAGACTCTGAATGGAGAATACTACGTTAACTAGTGCAGGTTTAAGCTATTTGGGGGTCCTGGGCTATAGACTCAGTTAGGGCCTCTGCAGACGTAAGAGTAACTAACTGACTTACTTTTGGCGAGGCCCCTAAACGAGTCGTAGCTCTGGGTTGAAGCCCGTTACCCCCCCCCCCCCCTTAATCCGGCTCTGTGCTCAACTTGGCATTCGATGTTTGAGTTGCCCTAGGCCTACTGTCTCTCTGTGAATCTTTATTTCCTTCTTTTCAGCATATTGATTGTGCATTACTTTTGTTTTACTTAAATTCATTTTAAGGCCTATTTTCGAACTCTCATTACACAGCTCCTCCATTCTGGTTTGTAGTTCTTCTGCATTTGAAGCAAACAGGATTATATCATCAGTGAATCGTAGGTGATCAAGGTAATCGCCATTGATTTTCATTCCAACTTCATTCCAGTTTAAATTTTGGAACACTCCAATTCCACTGAAAATAGTTTTGAAGAAACTGAATATCGTTCCCTTATCCTCTTTCCAACTATAAATTTTTCACTATCTTGATGTAGTATAATGACAGATGCGGCAGTCGAGTAAATGTTTCGCAGTAACTTGATGTACCGGCATGCACTTTCGATGCCTTGATGTTCAAGTGATTTAAGTACTGCTGCCACGGAGACTGAATCGAAAGATTTTTCAAAATCTATGAATATTCCACTATCAGACATAGTAGAAATTCATATTCATTAGTTCTTTCAAAAACCTCCTTCAATGCTTATATGTGGACCACTGTGCTAAATCCACGACGAAATTCGGCTTGTTCCCTTCCCTGGTTAAAATCTATAAGTCTTGTTCAATACGATTCAAAATAACTTTGGTGTACGTTTTGTATAGAATAATTATATAATTCCATACAAAATTATAAATAATAATAAAAACATTTATCCATGTTTAAGAAGATACAATAAATTGAAATCGAGGCTTAACTAATTAAAATGGAAGGAACCTCGAACTGTTACTCTAGATTGATAATGAAAGTTAAATCAAATATGAAAGTGACATGTGAAGGTTAAGAAAGTGATTGAGGGAAATAAGACACTTTTTAATAATAGAAAAAAAAAAATAATTTCGGGAGACCACTGTTGCATTAACATCGATCTCCCGAAGATTATATATATTTATATCATCATCATCATATTCAGCAGTTTTCTATCCACTGCTGGATGAAGGCCTCCCCCTTTTCTTTCCACATATCTCGGTCTGCTGATATCCTCATCCATGTAGCTCCTGAAAAACGCTAGATTTCATCTACCCATCTTACATTTGGACGTCGTCTCGGTCGTTTCTTTTCTCTAGGAATCCACTGTAGTACATTTGTCGTCCACCTTCCATCTGTTCGTCTAGCTATGTGACCGGCCCATCTCCACTTCATCATCTTCGCAGTCTTGATTACATCCTCTACCTTTGTTTGTGCGCGAATCCATTTCTCTTCCTGTCCCTCCTGATTATTCCTAGCATGCACCTCTCCACTGCTCTTTGTGTGACTCTCAATCTTTGAGTCGTTTGTTCATTCAATGTCCAAGTTTCGCAGCCGTACATCATTACAGGTAAGACACATTGATTATAAACTTTACGCTTCAGACACATTGGTAGTTTGCTTTTGAAAATAAAGTGTAGTCTTCCAAAAGAACTCCACGCCATTTTACATCTTCTATTTATTTCATCAGTCAACTTTGCATTCGATGTTTTAAGCTGGCCTAGGTAAACATACTCATCAACTATGCCTATTGTCTCTCCGTTAATCTTCACTTTCTTCTTTACAGCATGTTGGTTCTACATTACTTTTGTTTTACTTAAGTTCATTTTAAGGCCTATTTTCGAACTCTCGTTACTCAGTTCTTCCATTCTGGTTTGTAG
>JAGDQP010035941.1:8086-19306 GCA_022664845.1 Lepisma saccharinum | reverse complement strand
ACCAAAGTTAATTATTTTATATTTTTCATTAATCTCACACTTTTTAACAAGTAAGTTAGGCATTTTTAGCACTAGTTATGTCTTTCTCAAGATTTCAATTGAAAAGTTCATATCGTTCTTTTTTTCTTTCCACTAAAAACGTAATTGTTATTAGTTCTTAACAGTTATTTGTTAACCTCATACACTTTAAATTTTTCTCGGTCCCGCACCAATAACTACTGTCGCCAGTAAACCCCAAGCTCCAGTCACTACACAACCATTTCCATACACCACACTTTACTCTTCATCTCTAAATTGATATCAGTACTGAATAATAGAAATAAGGTTTTCTTTCTTCCCCGATTTTTTTTCTTCCGTTTCATTGTTGTATCTTTTAAAGTCTTTTAGCACATAATATTGGTAGTTAGTTATAGGAATATTAGAAAGCATAGTTCCTTTAAAGTTCTAGTTTTCCGATTTTCTAGTGAAAGATGAACAATATGTCACTGTTTCGTGATTTTTGCAGACAATAAAAGAAAGAAAAAAAGAGATACATACATCACATTTCTTGGTACAATATGCCAGACAACATCTATATTTCTATAAATCCTTTTGAGAAAGCATAAGCTTCCATGTAATTTCATGTCTTCCAATAGCCGCGAAAGTTTCCATCATAAGACCTAAAATTCATATACGCGATGCGTTGAGAAAACTTAAGGCGAATTTTCATCCCACGATAATTTGGAAAATACTCGTTTACGTTTACCATTATATCGTCTTGGTTAGAATTACAAATTTGTTAACGGTTTTGTACCGAAAAACTCGAATTTCTAGAAAAAATTTTCTGGAAAATTTTGAGTCATTCACACGACTACGAGCTTTTCTTTTAACTTAGCTTTCAGAATGTGTTCTTGTATTTCTCATTTAATATTTGCTACTTGAATACATCATTTGAGCATTGAATATAAATATGTTGTAACATGCAGTCAATGTGTTAATAACACTAATAATACTAAGATAAATATTTATAACAGATTTTGACAATTTGAGCTTGAGGGTGAACTCTGTACTCGTTTCGATTCTTGTTTTCGCCCAAATCATTTCGTATAATTGACTATGCGTTAATACGTTATCCATAAGTAATCGATAATAATCTGATATTTATTTTCCCTTTCGTTTACGCTCGTCTTGTACGGATTCGAAGCGAATACCGGGAAAGTAGATTACTCTAACATCATAACAGATTCATTCCTACGGAATAGTGAATATTGTATTTATCTTATATTATTGGATATCTTATATGTACACAGTGTATATGTAGTTTTAGAAAAAAACACTGAATTGACACTACCATACTTATTAACATAGTCACATATGGAGCATAATATTGGATTTCAGCTCTTTAGAATAAATTCGAAATTAAATTCCTTTCTTTGAAATTTTCTAATTTTTATAAACAAGTCTTGTGTCACTTTATAAAATTTAACTCTCTTTCAGTCAATTTTTAAATTCTTCTTCTTCGTCAATATTTTCAGTAATTGGATATAACGTTTAACATTTTAGATCATTTTTTAAAATATGAAATATAAAGATAGGTTAGTTTCTGAAATATTTAGATAGACGTTTTTAGTAAATAAACTAGGTTAGGATCTTCTTTTTCCGACACACATACATGCGATCACACGACAGTAGCTATTCTGCGACAACATTAATGGTCTTCTCCAAGTTTGAATTGACACCAGTTTAAGGTCCACACCAACAGCAGCAGACATCTAGCTGAGATCCAGTGAACAACTCCTTGGATCTACGTACCAGCATCCAGTATCAATAGGTTAGCAGGTAGCAGTTTTCAACATTGGTCCAGCCTACATCCATTAGACAACTAGTGTCATCCATCTGGACATCATTCCCATTGCCTGTAGTCTTACTTCTCCTAGTGTAGCTGACAGCATGCACATAGAATTTTCCCCGGCATCTGTCATGGTCAGTTTTCATCGAGATATTACTCCATTGCTAATTCAACTTCCAGATCACCATCTCTGTGTACATCGTGATAATGGACGCTCCAAAACAGTAAGTTTACATTCTTGTGTGCTAACACACCACTTAGTGTTCCAAATAACAATCATTGGGTATATTTAGTGTTGTTTCAACAGTTGATACACATCAATTGACAATCATGAAGTCAACCATATAATTTTACTGTAGCGACATCACCCAATCAGTTTTGACATGTTCTTCGAAACTGATTTCCAACAGCAGATACAATTAACTGTAAGCTCATCGTGTGTGCTCTCCAATAACGAGTGCAGTGTATGACTCATCGTGTTCTGTAATGGACAGTCTAATTAAATCTAACTTTTTTTAAACGTATTGTTGTCTCCGGAGGACAGGGAAATTGAAGCTAATCTCCATCCACAAACCTAGAGCGTGTGTTAACTGAAAAGTTCGTGAAAAATCGTGTCCAATAATGTTCTCGAAACATCAACAATGTTCACAAACGATTTATCAACGAATACAGACACTCTTGGAAATTGAAGAAGATTGTATAAGTGTAATAACTACGATATTTTGACTTTATATATATTACAAACACATTTATGGACAAAAAAAACAATTTACATAAAAATCAAAAGATATAATTAAAAATAGGACTAAAAAGTACAAAAATAATACAAAATACCTGTGTATCAAACATTTATTTCTCAAGACGAATTGAAAATAGGGCATGAACAAAGAACACGAAGTCATTTATTAAAAGCAATATTATGTTGTAAGTAAAAGGTAGCTTGGTTTCCAACAAAGATTTTTATTTAGAAATTCATTCATAAATCAAGGAGACAGATGCAGACAAAATATCATATTTCATAGGCAGAACGGAATGTTACGGATTGTACATTTTTAGTCAAAGTACAACTTTACGAAGCAAAGCCAAAGATCAACTTAGGCTAGCAGTTTAAAGTCCACCTTACTCAGCTGGATGAAGTGCAAGAAACCACTGCAAAAACAAAGTTCGGCTCGATTGTGATTTTTGTTCTGTGAGGACACACCTCCCGGAGAAGTGAACTGTGATTGGAACATCGAAATCGAGTTTGATATAAAAACTAGTCATTTGATACTTTGTGATCTGTGTGTGGATTGATCAGTTGATTGGTAATCCTTCGCTCGTACTACTCCAACTATAAACTAGGTGCTACAGACTAACTTCATCTCCGATATACTTTGCTAGAGAAAGAGAACTCCAACATCATGTGACAACGTTCAGCTCAGTCTATCTGATCTGCTAAGAACTCTGTGTGTCGCATCTAACATCTTAGAAAACTACTGCATTCTGTGTCTCTTCTACTATTAAATAATCAGGTGAGTTGGAAACCAATTAATTGCATGCTCTTTGTCTGTGTTTATTTATCTTAAGTATGGTGACGTTATATTCAGTGGAACTTTATTAACTTCAGTGACTTGCGTTCGTGCTCAGTATGTATCAGATTAATCTGTCTTTTATAGCATTAAATTTAGTTCTATACACAGTCCAATTACCGAGTTTCAATTGTGTATAAGATGAATGTTCCTATCCTAGAACCTTAGTAGCACTATACGTCACTATCATCTTAAGTGCGCTCATGCCCCTTACGTTATACTTGTTGCCCCCGAATAAATAGCTGTTTTACAAACCTGGCTAAAAGAAGGTAAGTTTTGCTCAGTCTCGGATGTTCTAGCCTAGCCAAATGCCATTATAATTTACTACACAAACAAACAATTTTGGCTAGGATATCAAAGAAATCAATTTAATTTTGGCCAGGACGTCAATAGCGTACACTTCTTTGTACACAATAATTATGTCTCTGGAGTGTAAAGTGTTTATGTTTTTGTTCTCTTACGAGATACCATCTTGTTCATGTACACAAATAGGACTTAAGAGACATGCCGACTCTTCAATTATCTATTCCATACACCACAGAAGCATTATATTAGGGTAGGTTTTTCTTACAAGCGGTTCAGATCGCATTGTTCTATATGTAAATTACACATATTTCAACCTATCACAATTTAAAATATCGTTCGAAATGCTATCTGTTATGTATAGATAGATATAATTATGTCTAGAAGTAGGTATATACCTATCGGTAGATAAATCATATCAATAGATAGATGATATGGTTACATATATATTTACTCTAAGCAGCAAATATACTTCTAATATCTCGTATGAAACCTCACTGTTCCCGTTTTCGAACTAATGTTCTCTCCCGTACGATTATTCAACAAGAGTTCACATAGAAACATGTATTTCTTACCTTGGATGGTAAAATCTCTCTTTCAAGAACAAGGTTTCCTCATGTCCTGAAGAACACTGTGAAAATGTTAACAACCAAGAAGGAAAGATGCAACAACTATCACGTGCCCAAACATTAAGAAAATGGCTGAATATTACGTAGCCGCAATTAAGACGTCTGGTTACTGACACCACTCACCCCCAACTCTAGGACGTCCGTCGCGCGCAGACACTTTTCCATCCCTCTTTGCCGGGTCAAGGGGTTATGTTCCAGTCTATGTGAAACAGCAGGGCAGAGGCTAGATTCTTTATTGTGGGGAAATGTAATAATCGTCAAGTTAATGGGGAGCAGGGGTCGATACTTCATCTCACATATTTGGGTTCAACTACAGAAGTTAATTACACAATTTACTGATTGGTGGGAAAGGGGGAAGAAAACAGATGACTCTTTCTTCTGTAAACGTCAGAAGGAAAAAAGGAAGTGTGAGAAAAGTCTCTGCTACATATGTTCCCTTTAGCTTGAGTTCAAACGGCTTATACACGGCAAACATAAACGAAGCACTGGCTGGCCTACTGGATTTCCGGATGGAGGCACACAGGATCGAGTCCGACAGCGGGTCGTCTTGACGGAAATTTTGCTGCATCCTGGTCAATAATTTATACCAAATTTAATCTGTCATATGATTAAGGTTAGAAAACAATATAAGGCAATTCTTTAATTAAATCATAAATGGAATTGTAAAGAATAAAAATCGGAGGCAGCTAGGTTCGAGTCTTGGTGACGGTCATCCTAATTGAGGTTTCGAAATCTCTAACATATAACATCTTCATCTTCTACTGAATTCAGTGTAATCTAATGAATATAGAGCTAATTATTTAATGAAAACGTAAAAGAATGAAAATATAAGGTTCAATGTGTTAATATGCACACTGTATGGACAAAAAAGTGGGTATCATTGATTATTTATATTATTATCGTCGGCCACTGTATAAATTAAAGTTTTTACTATAATTTAAGGTAAAAATGTCGATCTCATATAAGTATCATGCAACATAGGCGGTAATTGTGGATATGAAAACTCACCGTAAGAAAATCGGTTAACACGCAACGAACGCGCGTGTGTGTAGCCGCCTTAAGAAAAGCTTGAGGATTGTAAGATTATCACTACTTGCTTCTTAATCAACTTCAAGTGCGTATTTAAATAAATAATAAGGTTAAAGTTTACTTTATCTACTCCAGCTTCCGCGCTTTTGAGTCATATGTACGCAATATACCACTCATTATGCTCCAAATAATTCACACAGTAATTCTATAAACATTAAGCGCAACCAGCAATCCAAAAATTGTTACGAAAATCCATATATCGTCATTATCTGGTTTTTGAAACAGATAAAGTATCTGTTTCAAAAAAATATAAAATTTACGGGAGAAAAACAATCTTCCCAACGTTAAAATTTATGGGACAAATGTTACTAAATGAAATGCATAATCTACCAGAAACCCATAACCAAATTATGATAACCCCGAAAGTTACAACCTCCCAATCTCTTTTTCACTTCTTTGCTCTTAAATTTACAAGCGTAGTTCGTTTCGTTCACTAATTCAACATTTACAACCTGATACAAATAATTATTAGGTAGAATGGAAATTAATTTCTCCCAATCGCGCAACATTTCGTCACCAGCCATAATTCTATTTATCCTTTCTGATACTTGCGAGATGTGTATATTCAGAGAGGTGAGGATACTAATATAACGTCATACACCGAGTTACTTGATGACAATGACCACCAATCACGTGCATCCAATTTTCCCTATGCTGAACTGTTTATGGTCTGTAATAATACAGAACTTCCGGCTTACTGTGAGCCGACGGTAAGCTGAATTCAGCGCGGTGAGCGGCTCACTGAGAGTGATCTCTCTCAATGAGTGAGCGCTAATCGCGGATCCTAAGGATGCCATATTTAATTTATACTCAACTTATAGTTGAATGTTATAAAGCGAATGGTTGAAGTTACATGAACAATTGAATATCACACAGCTTATTTGTATCTCTAGCACACTATTTGTTCGATATAAATATCTTTTAAAGCGCTAACATGTAGATCTAACATCTTACCAGCCTGAAGATGCAAGTGCACCTCATGACTTGCAGGTATTTGATAATAATTACTATTAAATTGGTAAGTGACAATATAATCCTCTCCGCCGGAAGCCATTGCAGTCGCACTACCGCGCTTCTGGTGGTTCCGGCTCACAAGTGAGCGCAAAACTTTGTGCTCACAAAAATGTCGGCGATTCACTATGAGCCGGAAGTTCTCTCACTGGCATTCAAAGGACAAATTCAGTGATGCTTCAGTGAGCCCTCACTGCGCTGAATGCTGCCATTTTTACAGTCACTTGTGAGCCGGAAATTGGACGCCAAGAAGTAGCAGAAGACGTATATATTAAATATAGAGAGATTTCTTTTGTTGGGCGTATAGATGTTAATAAATGATGCCAATGAGTGTCAAGATGACTTTAAAACAATACAATAAACCTTATAAAGGAGAAACTTACCTTTATTCATAAACATACATCGACAATACTAAGAAGTACGGAGCGCTTTACAATATTCAACTGTTCGTCGAGCCCTTCAAGCTTCTTGCCATCCGAAGGATTTCCGATCCCAGAAGACTCGGCTCAGCCCATTGAATGCAGCCACACCCATCTCGTCAACACCCATCTCGTCGCACTCGACTGCCTTCAGGAACGAAACGAATATACGTCTCCACTCTAAAGCAGCTTAACTATCAGGTTCGAGTATTTGGTGAGAAGGCAACTTGGACCCCATGAGGAAGACTCGTCGGGCCGGTGCAGGGCCGACTGTGGCCCAACTGTTACGATGTTGGGCCACCGTTGGTCCTACGTCGGCCCGACGAACTGGGGGATGTTCTTGATCAGGTAAGGAACGTTTCCTCACGATCAGCAGGACTCAACACTCCAACCATGGTCACCGACCACTTAGCCACGGGGACCAGGGGATGTAACACTATATCCCTTAATTTTCCTTAGACTACAAAACCATAACATTTATATCACATTTCAATTGCCTGTACAAGAAAATAAAAAGTAACGGATTAAAGTATCGTTAAATTTAGATAACTAAGTTATTAATATTGCCTTTTTCTCCCAGGGTCAGGGTCTTTATGCAGAGTTTAATAAGACACGTCTGAGCTTACAATTAGAAACAGAAGAGTCAAAGGGGTTCTCGAGCTCTTTGCACTGCAATTGTACTTTTGAAATTTGTACAGCCTTGCCTTGAACCCAAAATTAATATTGTGATATTTGTCATTTAAAATCAGGAATCAAATACAGATATTTATTTAAGTATATACTTCTTCAATCCTACAAATTAACTTTATTAATCAGGCTCTTAGCTTACTTAGGAGCCTTGTATAAAAAATCATGAACACTTCGAAATTTCACGAAAACATGCATCATAACCTGCCTCCAATCTGCTTATATTTACTTTTTTCAGATCTACATTTCGGTTACCTGTTATGGTCAAGTTATCACAAAGAACATTGCACTGGGTCAATCGTGGCATTCGGGTAAACTTTTGGACCGGATCACCGGATCTATGCTTCGGACACGGTCTGATCCGGTGGGTGATGTAAAGATTTCATTCGCTCCTTGTTATACACTGTTGCTTTTGAACAATCTGTCCATTTGCGATGACCGGGGGTAGAGGTCATTATAGAAAAAACGACCCCTACAAGTTGCTAACGACAGTAATAACATGAAAATAGTTCCATATCTCCGAAAAGAACACAAGTGATACCGGGGGTGTGCAAATACTCCGTCGGAAAGGCTATTCTGAAATAATTTTGTGTTTGAAGTATTAAATAGAATAAAACATTAAAATCCTTTAAAACTCTCAAATATGAACTTCCCATACATAGCTCACTGAGTTAATTGCGTTATTCGGGTCAAGTTTCGAACTGGATCAATCTGATCAAGTTTTGGCTCGGGACACGTACCCACACAGCACAATTACGTTAAATAAACATTTATTCGATTTTTCCTTAAATGTTTAATAAACGTTGAATTTACGCTGATTACACGTTTATGCAACTATCGGATTAGTATTCTAAGAAATGTTGATTCAACGTTGAATCTGAAATTTAATAAATGTTGAATTAAACATTTCCCGCAACTTTATTTTGGCATTGACGTTGATTCAACGCTACAAAACGTTGAATACACATTTATTCAACGTTGAATACACATTTATTCAACGTTTAATCAACATTATGCAACGGATTGTTGGATTGTCACGTCATGAGTCACGTTTGGATAGAAGCAAAATTTAACCTTCAGGACAAATTTCGTACCTCTCCCAAAAATCCCTACTACAACGCATATTTGAATCTGTGAAGATGAACAGAATATAAGTTTCTCAGACCGAAGCCTAGTACTTCAATGTTCAGTACGATACACTTTTAGGGTTGATTCCAGGAAAAATCCTTTGATTATAGGATTTTAACCTGGAATCAACCCTAAAATTGTAATTTCAATTAAAGCATATCGTACTGACCATTGAAGTATTAGCCTTCGGTATGGGAAACTTACATTATTCTGTTCATTTGCACAGATTTAAATATTTGTAAGTAGGGATTTTGGGGGAAAGATACGAAATTTTTCCTGAAACTTAAATTTTACTTCTCTCCAAACGTGACTCATGACGTGACAATCCAACAATCCGGGTTTGATTCCCGGTGGGAGAAGTTGAAACAATTTTGCCTAGGCTGTAAGTCCTAGAGGTCGATCCAGTCTCTGAAAATGAATACCAAGGGTTAAACAGGTAGCGAAAGCCACTCAAAGTGGCTCAAGCGCTGACCAGGTGCCCACGCAAAAAGCCGCGTTGCAGGTTTGACTCTCGTGGGCTGTTGCGCCATAGGTTTTTTGTACACGTAACCCGACATAAACAGTGTGGGAATTGAAATGAAGATGAAAGCCTTCGCCCACAACATTAAGGACCTAAATGTGTAATTTCAACTCACTCCCACTAGGATACCAGTCTAACAAACCCCTCAACATGGTAATGACGGAGAATCTTAGTGAAACCACTAATTAAAAGATCAATAAAAATTGAGCACAAATAATACTTGAGTACGTATAAACGTAACTTATTTATTAAGAAATAGCACGTCTTAGCGATAATGTATATAAAAATGTATGTAAGATAAATAAATATAATCAGAATGCAATTTAAATAATGCGAGAAAAAACAAATGTTCTTTAAATCCTTACTTTACAACAACTCTACAAACTAAAATATTAGTTGTCTTCTCTAATTGTATACTGTATAGTTACACACATACCGTATGATCTTACCTGTAAGAGGCATCTGAACGAAATAAAAAAGTTATACATTTTCAAAACAGAATTAGATTGCCTCGTGGAATTGTTTTTTTTTTATTATTATTATTAGACTTTTATTTTACATGCCAAAGTTAAGGCTGATAGCTTTGTCTTCCACTTAACAATGGTACATAATTTACATATCAGAAGAAAAATACACATAAATACAAAATCCTAAGTTGATAAAACATATATACAGACACAATACACACACAGCCTACAACTACGACAAGAAGACAATAATATTAGTAATACATTAACCATTCCATATTTTAATGAATCTATCTCTCTTCTCATTTTCCCTCTCTTCCCACTTTATCGATACAGAACCAATTTAGAACCCTCTCCACCCCAACCCCAAAATACACCCCCACCCACACCCATAAACACATATACACAATGACAAGTTTTAAAAGAAACTAGTTAATACGAGGATAAAGACAAAAATTATTAAATGTACCGCATTTGAAACGAAGGTACAAACTGAAGCACGAGTATGGAGAGAATAATAATAATAAAATCATTGAAATTTAACATTCTTTTACACTGCTATGAGTAAGTGACAGAAAGTGACTATGAAGCTTATTTCGAAAGCTGCTTAGGGAGCTAGCTGTGCGAACTACCGAAGGAAGATTATTCCACTGCTTGATTCCGAACACCACAAAAGATTTAGAATAGGTCTGAGATCTGTGCTTTGGTATTCGCAGGGTGGCATTGATTTTGGAGCGGGTGTTCATATTGTGAGTGAGGTGCACAGATTCCAGCATAGAAGCCAGGTATTAGGTCTAGAGTTACAACCTTGTAGAACTGCAGTAGAAGATGAAACGTTCTTCTCTCTTTCCGTTTCCGCCATGTCAGTGCAGAGTATCTGCTTGATACATGGTCATATTTTTTATCGTTGAATATGAACCGAACACATCTATTTTGCATTATTTGTAATCTGTTTGCTAGAGTAACAGACAGATCATTATAGACTACGTCACAATAATAAAAAATCGGAAATATGAGAGATTGTATCAAGGTGATTTTAACTTGTTGAGGAAGAAAGTTTTTCAAAAGATTGAGTGTGTGCACTTTCATATCCACTCTTTTGGATATTAGTTTCACATGTTCTGACCATGATAGAGTTTCGTCAAGAATAATACCGAGACTTTTGACTTTATTTTCTCTTTTTATTTCCTTGTTCCTAATGTAAACTTTTGGTACATACAAATTTTGATTTATTTTTGCTAATATATTTGGAGACCCTATTATTATACATTGAGATTTGCTTGGATTTAGAGACAAACCATTGTATTCTGACCAGACGTGTATGTTTTCAAGATCGGAATTGATTTTGCTTACTGCATTGCCAAGATCATTAGGTTCAGACGTTATATAAGCCTATACGTCATCTGCATATAGATGATAATTGCATTCAGTGAACTGAGATGCAATATCATTCATGAACACCGAAAATAATAATGGACCAAGAATAGATCCTTGTGGAACTCCGGAAGAGATGTTCTTTAACTCTTAGCAAGAGCTGTTCGATAGAACAGCCTGTTTACGATCTGTCAGGT
>JAGDQP010035940.1:0-19306 GCA_022664845.1 Lepisma saccharinum | reverse complement strand
GTAGGTGACGACAACTTCCGTCGTGTTTACTATCTTAATCATCACTAGTTTGCTACAGTGTAAAGATTTCTACCTACCTTAATTTCTCGGCCCACCAGTAAACTGTTTACTGTTCACAGTGTAAAGGCAATATAAACACTCAAAATGGCGGGACGTTCAGTGACAAGCAAGTAACGTTACTCCTGTTACTGGATTATAGAATATCCAACTAAGGCTTAAACGTCATCCACAAAAGTACGTAGCCTCAAAATTGCCTGTTTAGCTTACACTTCGATTAGAAAATGACCGAGTTTTAAGCGTAAAAGAAGTTGAATGTTCACGGACAAATCACTTTGGCCAGTTTCAACCCATTTTCAGTTAATGTTAAGCTATCACAAAGAAAGTGTTTAACTTTAAAATGGAGTTAATTTTACCAATCTTCCCACTACAAGGCTTACACTATATCTACGTTTAAGAGTAAATACAACAAAACGCTAATTTTCGACTTTTATTTCTCCATAAAGCGGAGTAACTTTCATCCATTTCGTGTTTCCACTTTTTACAGTGTATACTCATTGTATTAAAACCCGCGTAGTGGTCACTCATGTTGTTGCAAGGTTGCCACATAGTTCTATTTCTGAACTTAAACTTTGTAAGAGTTGCTAAAGAGTGCGCTACGATTATAATTGGCTGAGTAGAAAATAACTAAGGACCTGAATGGCTTCGAACATAATGGCTACGCTAGTAGGCAAGTTCTATACCTCTAACATTATTGCAAGTTCATGTATTTTTTTCTTATTCCACAGAAGTTGAAAATGTGGAGATAATTTTGATGCTAAGCGACTTCGGTCAGTAAGTTATTCCGTTCGGAAATTTACAAAAACCTACACTTTTGAGTAATATAGACATATGATGCCGAATCAAATTCAATCCTGAGGCACTTGCTGAAGTAGGAAACCTTATGGTTGTAGATTCGAATCGCCTGCAAGTGACGACTTTTGATACTTAAATAAAAACTGTCAAAAGTTATAATTTATGTTACGTTCAACTTGTCATATTGCACGAAGTGTATTAGAACTTTTATTTGCAGTTTTAACTTCTCCATTTGCTAATGACATGTTTTGTTTTGTGATGTTAACTTCGTTCAGGCTGGTTTACGTTAAAATAAAAGACAATAAATGATCGTAATTTAATTTGCTAATACTTAACCTAAACTGGATTTGTTCTTAAAACTCACATAATATATTCATTTCATAATTCCACATGACAAAAAGGACATGCATGCACATGTGTTGACTTACTAAAGAATACCTACTGACAAAATATTTCACATATACTCAATGTTACACTTTCCTCGCATTTGAACTTCGTAATTCATGGGTGCTTTCTTTCGTTGGCAAAATGGAGTAGGGGAAAAGTGCCGGAGTTTGAAGTATTAAAGCAAGCCAACATAGGTTTGAATCCTGTTTAAGCCAAGTCTCTTTTACAAAGCGGTCGTAAAGAATCTAACCATCACTTCTCATACAAAACGGATAATATTTCCGACTGTGGAAGACGATTTACGAATGTTGGTTGGAAAAGTCCAAATTAAGTCCTAGGGGGGGGGGGGGCAGTTAAGAACACGATATTAATATGAAGTATCCATTTTCATGTTATTATTCGTAGAAACAAACACTATAGCATTTGTTGAGCACGATCTGAATAAAGTCGCCTGTGGAGTATCCGTATCGTGCTGAACTTCTAATTTGGAAACCCGAGTTCGATTCCCCACTAATCAGTTTCTTTTTCGCATACACTGAATTATTCAAACAAAGATTCATCTCTGGACTGTGGAGAACTTAGCGAAGTATCACTGGTCAAAATCCGAGTAAACATGTGTGTGTGCTGTTTAGCATAATGATAATGTAGTTTTCATATTTTTCATTGATCTTTCTTTCATTAACCTTTTCAGCTCTGCCGTGTTTATTCCATCTGTGTGAATTGTTATAAACACTAGTTCATTAGTGTTGTAATTATTAGAACGTTATATTCGAACCGTTTGCCTTCGAACTATACTATGCCTATAAGGATCATGCTAATTTTGCTTTTGAACATTTGGAACTTTTCATTTTGATACAATTTGGAATTATAATCTTGGTTCTTTCTGATAGAAATTAAGCAGAAAAATTATAATTCATTCATTTTCTTTTTATGTTCACTTTGCATTCGTAGTCTGGAATAGAAGGTATGGCCTATGGTATCTACTGGATTTGTTACAATCAGTGATTCCGCCAGACCCCGGTCCCTGTCGGGCTGTCAACCCCAGATTCTGCAGACTACCCCGAACTGTTTGATAGCAACCGTGCAAATCTCTAGTCCACCCTCCTAATTTTGACTTTACACACCCCAATCAAAAAATCCTGGCGGAATTCCTGATTACAAAGAATTCCGAACCAGTAAATTTAATAAGCTTCACCGAATTTGCAACCGAACCCCGCGCAAAAAAAAACATGTGTGTTACACTTTTGACATTATCCTAAATGTGTCTCAAAACTGGAGTTTCACTGGAAATCATGAGTATTTAATATGACCACCAAGTTTGGTTTCCATTTTGAAAGTGACTTAATGAATTTTTGAAGAACCCTTTATATATTCAAAGAGCGATGAACAAATATAAAGTCCAAAAGTCAGTTCTATCTTGCTGTTAGATTTGTCGGAAGCGAACTCTATTGTGTAGGAACTGAACTTAATCTTTTTACTACGTTCAAATTCCATATTTTTATCTTTATTTCCTCTTCTTCTTCTTCTTCTTCTTCTTCTCTCTCTCTCTCTCTCTCTCTCTCTCTCTCTCATATCTCTGCCTCTGTCTAACAGACGTTCATCGGTTTCAATGTTTCACTGTATGTTTAAATTTCTTCCTGCATCAACTTATGAATATTGATTCGTCTCGCTTTTCTTCTTTCATTTTATCGATACTAACATATGTATATTTTGAAACAAAAAAACGTGCTCTTGATGTTTGTTGATTTTAGTATGGGCGAGACGAAGGAAAGAGAAAGAGTGGGTTTACCAGACACGATTATGGGATAAGAAGGTGCCATTTGGGTTGCCTAGCTGCACGGCGTTCGCTGTCGCAAATTTTTTTTATGCGAAGTGTACCATACGGGTGTTTGTTGAAGAGAAATCCTGGAAAAACCAGGATTTTCTTCAGAAATTTCAGTTGGTGTGTGTAAAGTCATAATTGGGATTGTGTAAGTGGAGTTTTGGATACTCGGATTTCATGCTCCATACTCGGTGTTGTCCTGTAATCACAATAATTTCCTCAACATCTATTTTCGTGATTTCCTTTTGAACATTTTTCAATACGTTTTATTAGTAGTAATAATAATATGATATAATTATAATCATTGTATACACAATTCACAGTTTACACAAATTTAGGCGGAAACGAGCAAATGTTATTTATGGTTTCTCCTCTCAATAGTTTTTAATTTCTTATTAAAATGAAAAAATAGTGATTGTATAATAATCCGGACATGTGAATGATTACACAAAATATATTGGTTAAATAATTACATGTTAACCTATCTGTAGAATATATCATATATTAAAATTACATGACAGTATATTTAATAAAATTCACTATAGTTACCATTTATTTTGATTTTGCTGTGGAAAGTTGTCACCTGTTTTTTGAATGCTTTACAAATTATTGCCGTTCTTAGTTCGAGAGTGAGGAATTCTAAACACTAATACTATTATTGTGAGACTTCGTAATTCATAGCTTAAGCGTGGTCTGGGTATTGTTAACAAATTGTTATTGCTCTCGTTCTTAAAGGGTTTGTTAAAGCTGTTACTTGGGACGATAATAAAGTTACATCGTTATTGAGTACCCGGTACATGATACAACTTAGTCTATGTGAATAAAGTTCATCTAGCGTTTTTCTTTGAAGCTTTTCAAATAGACGGCGCCTGAGAATCTGCATGTTTCATTATTCTAATTGCTCTCTTTCACAATGCAAATAAATTTAGTTTGCATTCTCTACTTAAGTTCACATACTATGATTCAATGTTATTCAGAAGGTATAGGTGTATAAAATGCAGAATAATACATCTTAGTTCCACAGGTTACGAAACCTCGGCCCGCGAGTCATCATCGCTGGGGACCTCAATTCCAAACATCCTCTCTGGAACTCCAGAAGGACAAACGACAACGGAACGCAGTTGCACCACCTCCTACAGTACCTGGATTGTGAAATTTACGCACCACTGGAACCAACACACTTCCCACTGGCAGGTGGGGACCCAGATGTCTTGGATGTCGCTTTATGCGCTGGAGTGGACATCATAGATGGCCCACATTCAGTCAATGCACTTCCGTCTGATCACAACCCAGTTCTACAACAATTCCGCCATGACCATCTGGTGGCCCTCAAAACGGCCGCCAAAACAAAACTAGTCAACTGGGAACAGTACAAAAGACAAGTACAAGCAGCTATACCACAACTACCTATACCGGAAACTGAACAAGAGGCAGAAAACGCCATACAACTACTTACAGCACTCAACAATACAGCTCAGCGACAAAATACAATAAACATCCGCAATACCCCCCCAAACAACCCTGGATCTGCAAGAACAGAGTTCCTACTTCAACTAAAGAGACACTCCAGAAAACAATACCAAAGAACGAGACATCCCATCTGGAAGGCAATCTACAACACACTCACAAACCGAGTTAAGAAGCGACTACAAAGAATCAGACAAGAAACATGGGACACTACCCTTCGTGAAATAGACGCTCCATGCACCAAATTTTGGAAATTGGCAAAATCACTGCTCAGAAAACAAGAAAAAACTCCCCCCACCCCTCTTCAAGGACCATTCGGACAAGCATACTTTCCGGAAGAGAAAGCGGAAATATTCGCACAAACACTTTCACAGCAATTTACGCCCAACCTGCAACTCATTCCTGGCCAACAGATCGGCACCATGGAGGCACAGCTTGAAAGGTTACTTACAACTCAACCGCAGCCTTTGCCACCAGACCACTACACAACTCCAGAGGAAATCGCTACATTAGCATCACTACTGCCGCCCAAGAAATCACCAGGACCTGACAAAATAACTACAGAAGCCCTGAAACATGCACCAGAGGAAGCCTTCCAATACATCTCTATTATCTTCAACGTTCTTCTTTCAACTTCTCATTTTCCAGTCACATGGAAAAAGGCACATATTATCATGCTCCCAAAGCCAGGAAAAGACAAACTACTACCAACCAGCTACAGACCAATTAGCCTTCTCTCACACCTCAGCAAGCTCTTCGAAAAGATTCTTCTCTCCAGACTGCGCATGCAAATCAACCTCCGTGAAGTTCTCCCCCTCCATCAATTTGGCTTCAGACCAGGTTATGACACACAAGCTCAACTTGTTCGAGTGGTTGATCACATTGCCCTGGGCCTAAATTCAAAACACTTAACAGTCGGAGTGTTTCTGGACGTCGAAAAAGCCTTCGACAAGGTCTGGCACACCGGAATGCTGGTGAAACTAAGACAACAAGGACTATCTCTTCTCTATGTGAAAATGCTGGCCTCATACCTTACAGACAGAAATTTTCAAGTTCGCCACGAAAATGCTCTTTCGGACCCGACCCAAATACAGGCTGGAGTTCCTCAGGGCAGTGTCTTAGCCCCGACATTGTACATCC
The DNA here is from genome assembly GCA_022664845.1 of Lepisma saccharinum. Taxonomy (NCBI): domain Eukaryota; kingdom Metazoa; phylum Arthropoda; class Insecta; order Zygentoma; family Lepismatidae; genus Lepisma; species Lepisma saccharinum. The sequence goes on along the minus strand of JAGDQP010035940.1, from coordinate 13,638 downwards.
ACTACACGGCGGACCTACCCACCAACCCGCACTGCATGGTTGCCACCTTCGCCGATGATACGGCAATATTTGCAGGGCACAAAAACTATAGATATGCACATAGAGCCATGGAAAAACAACTTCAATTACTACAAGAATGGACAGCACTTTGGGGCATTAAAATAAATGCAGCCAAAAGTAAAGCCGTAGTATTCCACAGACGCCCAAGATACATCCCAGCCTTCGTCCCGTTGACGCTGCATCAAGAAGTTATACCATACAGCACTTCAGCAACATACCTAGGTGTCACACTGGACCATCATCTCACGTTTTATCCGCATCTTACTACCCTAACAAGAAAGGCCAGACAGCGCATAGGCTACCTACATCCACTTCTCAGAAGCCCGGCCCTCAAGATGAAAACAAAACTACATATCTATATGATGATGATTCGCGCATACATGCAGTATGCAGCTCCAGCCTGGATGCAGGCAGCCGTCTCATACACGAGGCACCTACAAACAACTCAAAATAGAGCCCTCCGACTCATTAGTGGCCATCATTACACAGTAACCATCAAGCAATTACATGAGGACACAGACATGCCAATGTTAAAAGATCATTTAAGAAGACTCAAGGCGCTGTTTTGGCACCGGGTCAGACACAGCCCGCACGAAGCCCTGCAACAGTTAGCAACCACACCACCAACAAGAAACACATACAAGCTACCCCGACTGGACTAACACTGCTCCACTCATGCTCAATGCAACACATTACACTTCAATGCACTTCAAGAGCAAATCAAGTACCCACTGCCATGTTCTCAATTAATTAATGTAACAAAATCTGCATTTTCTGCTCCGCAAGAAAACAAGAAATGTCTCACATTCCTTCTTATCCGGAAATGTTAATTAAGAACCTTTAAGCTCACTCGTCAAGCAAGACATTATGACAAGAAATAAGTCATGGGCTAGTCCCGAAACTTAAACAATACAAAAGTCAAGAACACATGTTTGGTTTTAGTTACGTTTTTGGGAAACATCCGAGGAACGTTGAAGAGTATACCAATGTGCAGTTACGCTTTTTTCTTATTTCTATGAAGTGTTTTTCCCATGTGAAATGTTCGTCGAACTATGTACCTAGATACTTTATACTTGAAACTGTAAGTATCATTTTGGAATTGATAAAATCCGCATAGAGTTTATTATCTTCTGTCTTATGAATATTTCTTAAATATACCCATTTTGTTTTTGCAATTCGAACTACTGCTCTAATACTGCTAAGCCCTTATTAATTGGCTTTTTCAATCAATCAAGTGTGGGTCTCTTGTTGATTATAATTGTGTTGCCTGCAAATAACAGACACTTAGCTTTACAGAAAATTTCTGGAAAATCATTAATATATAACACAAATAGTAGTGGTACTAAGATAGATCCCTGTGGTGTTATACAGTCATAACAATGAAAACTTTTACCAGTTGAGAATGATAGCATCACTTCAACGCAATAGGCGTGTTCAGTTTTATTTATATTTCTTAATTGTTGAAGAATATATTTGTTCTTGTATTATATTGAATATCAGAAGCTTGAAGATGCACTGATACAGTAAATCATGTTAATATTGAATTAATAAGTAGGTTTTAGCATACTAATTTCCATATATGCGTAAAGTGATATGGTCTTTCGACTTATATTAATGTTTTTTTAATTCATGTGAATTATGAAGTTTATTGTGCGTTTTAAAGTATGATTACTAGGAAAAATAATTATTGTTACCTCTGGCATCAATGGGTACTTGGAGTTCTTATGACTGATAGAATATACCTGGTATGTGAAAGCACTGAATAAATAATTAACTATCTTGGAGTACATTCTTGTATATTATATACAGTATATTTTATAAAACCTGATTTTGTGAAATAACATTAAGATACCTCCCCGAAAACTAGAATTTAAATGAAACTAGGTTACTGTACGTTAAGTGTAGTTGCGTGGATATATGAACACAGTATTAACTGATTTGGCTCAACAAAAAGGATTGCTTTTAATATTTCTCTGAAACATTATAAAATAAATTCAAAATGTTTGCCTGTTCTAAAAGTTAAGTAAGAATATTCATTGAAGGAAAACGCTCTCAGAATATGTTGAAAATGTACTACAATTGTTCCGAAACAAAAAAAAGTTTTTAAAATATCGAACTGTTCTTAAAAAATTATTTCTCAAACTATATTTTGTAAATGTTACCTTTATGATTCAGAGAATATTTTTCTGAAAATGTACCCATTTTCCTTAATGGACATAGGGATTATTTCACCATTATATAAAACATTTATACTGTATGGGTAATATATAGTATAATGAATGTAGGTAGCTAGATGTAAAAGCTGACGATCAATATACATTAATGGCACAGCCATATCTTTCATGACAATTATCTTTACAGTAGTCTGAATTACCAGACGTGTACGGATATGTACTGCATTTGACACTTAACTTCTAGAGTAACAGTGACACTTTTATTGTGGAATAAGTACAATATTTCAGTGATATTGTAGATGAAAGCCTTTTACTGTACACTTTTATTGTTGGAACCCATTAATACAAGAGTGATTTAGTATTGTCATGGCGGTATTGTTTTTATTTATTTTTTTTTATTGAAGAAATCGAAATAATTCCTTTCCGTGTTCCATGCTTATTAGGTTTCATTTCTTTCTGTAAGGCGCCAAGGTAAACAGTATAACACAGGCAGCTAAGATAAATCAATATTACGAAGGACCCTACAAAAGATAATGTAATATTGCGTTCTGTTGCGTATATTTAAAGACTGACAAGAATCACTGACGTGTATGAAACTGTTTCTATCATCCTGATTTTAAATTTTATTCAGTTGAAATTGAACACGAGAAATTGCTGCAGTAAATCTTGGGTAGACAGGTAAGTTTTTCGTTTCTTTCACTTATTTTAATCCGTATTTTCCACCAGAATTTCTAACGTATCTATCAAAAATATAATTTCCTTAATTTTTTATAATTTTTAGGAAACGTACCCTTATCATGTCAACACCTCAACAGTAGATATCATCGCGTTTCGCTAGAAAAATTCGTAAAGCCACGTTTCTAGCTCCACGATTTTGTTGAACGAACTTTTCACAAACTGTTGGGGAACTAATCTGATAATCCGACGACAGTGGATGAGAAGAGAACGGTAGGCCCTGTAGAACATTCCAACCGCGTTATTGAGTAGCAGTTTTGGTCAGGTTAATAATATGGAGAGCAGTGTTATATGTTGCAAAAGTACGTAATGTCTCCTCTAACACGGATTACCTCGTTGAGATTATACATTTACAGAACGAAAAGCTCTGAATTGACTGGGTTATTGTTTTCAAGCAGCTCAGAGTAGATTACGTATTTACAATCCAACTTTTTTAGTTTCACATTATATTACTTGCTAGTGAGAAGATAGTCTTCAAAATTGTCAATCAGATGAACGCACACCATTCCGATCGGCAACAATCCAAGTAGTAAATGTAACTTATAACAAAATTGTAGCAAAATTGCTCAGCGGCTCTCGTTAAATTGCTGCAAAACTGCGTATATAATTCTAGTAACTTGCAGCAATTATACAACAACAGGCCTAGTTGATATGGAAATGTTGTTAAACTGTAGTAACGCTATCTTCCAATTATTAAGAAAGAAAAAGGGGTTATACGACTTAGAAGACACTTGCGGGAAAATCTCAGTGCAAGATTTCCATAAAGTTAGAATACTGCACTCTCAATGTATTCTTACGATTCTTAGCAATTCTTGCAACCCAACGAAGCTCCTCTAATAGCTCAGTTGGTAGAGCGGTGGACTGTAGGGGATGTGCTAACAGTAACCCATCACAATCTAAACGCTAAATTGCAGGAAACTAATTTGTTATCTGAGGTGTGCAAGTCAGCGCAGTCCGAAAATGTATAAACAAATCTAAACCTTCATGGAATGTTGCAGACTGGTCGCATACAGAGCGATGAGATGTTAATAACAGCTATGCTTCCAGTTGTCATCAGAAACACTACCTTCTGACTGTTTGAACATTTCAGGAAAATGTGAGGTAAATTTCCGTTTTTTTTTCACTCTTGGAAAGAATTGCATGTCTTTGAAATGCTCACAATTTACTGATATATAGTGAATGAAGAAGAGGAATTCACGTTTTTGTCATGGAAGAAGACGGTCATCAATCAGTTGTCTGCCAGTACGAAAGTGTTGAATTCAGATAAGTAACTTGTTTCTTTTGGTGACATTAGTGAGTACTAGATCATCGCTTAGATATAGTGTTTAATTGCATATTTATTAGCAGAGGTTAAATCTTCTTTTACACGCCGGATGGTAACGGATTCGGGGGGTGGGGAATTACCACCTCCAGAACTTGAACTCATGGATACGGGACAACCCAAAGCACATATCCCTACACTGGAACATCCTCCGCAATTAATTCAGGAACGAGATAGAATAACTAATTTGTATGAACCGTTTCATTTGGCACCTTATATAGTACATGCCAATTTGAATATGGATCCAACAACTGCTCGTACGCATCCTATGGCTCTGGGTAAACTTCTTTATGGTACGAAAATTCCAGGATTACAACGATTTGATTCACTAGGTAGGACTCTTTTGAAATTAATTTTCAAGGATGGTGCTACTGCAAATGCATTCCTCAATCATCCTATTCTCATCAAAAATCAATGGACTGCTTACACACCTAGTTACGCTGTTCATTCGCTCGGTGTAATCAAAAGAGTAGCATACAACGTGGAACCGGACGATATATTACGAGATATCGAATGCCAAGCTCCGGTTATTCATGCCAGACGTCTCAATCGCAGATTACCCGACGGGACTCTTCAACCCACCCAAAGTGTGGTCTTGACTTTCAACCAACAGACACTCCCGAGGGATTGTTATCTTTACTTTATTCATCTAGAAGTTCATCCCTATATTCCCCCTGTGAAACAATGTATACAAGGGTGCTATCGATATGGACATATCAGACGTACTTGTAGAGCCACTAAGGTTACTTGTAAAAATTGTGGAGACGAACATGATTCTGTCTTATGTTATAATTTACCGTATTGCATAAATTGTCACCATCCACATGCAGCGGATGATCCTGCTTGCCACGAACGAACTCGTCAGAAAACTATTTTACAATTAGTGGCAGTTACTAATATGTCCTACGCTGACGCCATCAAACAGGTGCCTAAATTATATGGTCCTACATTGACCACTAGAGCTCTCGGATTTCAGCTAGATACGAGTGTGACATCTCATTCATCGGCTCCTAGAGACCATTCATCGCAGTTACCTGCAACGTACTCCGCCGTGGCGAGTACACCTCCTCGCACATTGGTAACACCTCGTCCATCTACATCTACTTTTCATTTCACGCCTATAAAATCTCCGACGATTCCTATGAAACGCCGTAAGGGTCCAACTTCTTCTCTTTCTGTACAAGGTCAACAAATATCTACTTCGGCTCGTCGGACACCTGCTGAGATACCTTCTAACTCAACGTTACCGGTTCAGATTCCGGTCCGAACTCCACCTCGCCAGCGTTTGCAGTACTCGAATGATCATACGATTACTCGGCTCCCGAGTGATGAGAAACTGTCCGCTCCGTACCCTATGAATCATCAGCAACATGCTCCTCAACCAGACTTCGTAAATGAAAAATATACAAACTTTATACATCAAACTTTAGACACTTGGACTAATTTTTGTACTGAACGAAACTCACCGCCACTAGATCCTGAAATATTGCAACTTCTACGTAATAAATTACTCATATATCATCTATAACTTTCTGCACTTCATGGCACCACCATTTCGCATTCTCCAATGGAATATGCGCAGTTTCAACAATAAACTTTGGGCGGTCAATTTTTTAATCAGTATTTTTCATCCTCAGATTATTATATTACAAGAAACGTGGAATTTTCATGCCTTTACAATCCGAATCAGAGATTATACATTCATAGAACAACACCGAAATCTGAACAATTATGGTGGCATAGCCATAGGGATCCATCATTCCCTGGCTTATCGAGAACTTCAATTTCCAGCTTTAGTGATACCTCCAGAAACTCAGATTCAAGGCATACATTGTGGAGAGATCAACGTGATTAATTTTTATAGTCCCCCGCATGTGGCACCGTCGCCCGACTTTTGGACGACTCTTTTTCAACATTTTTCCACTCCTACAATCATGGGAGGTGATGTCAATACTCGACATCGACTTTTGGGAGGCAACAAGATTAATATCGCAGGTACTAACTTAATCACGAGTTTACTATCTTCCTCTTATTTATATCTGAATGATGGAACCTCTACTCGTATCACTCTTCCCAATCAAGCGGCCAGTGCACCAGATGTCACTCTGGCCACACCGACTTTGTACTTACACGCAAATTGGGAAGTGTATTATAACGCATTGGGGAGTGACCATTTCCCGATCATCATTACTGTCGCCTCGGGATTATCGCAAAAATCAGCTAGAATCGCCGATTCAACGGATGTATGTTCTCCTTACGTACCGCAACAGCTCGACTGGTTGTTATACCAAAGCACATTAAATAAGAACTTTCTCGAACTTTCCACACAAGAGCTTCCAGTCTCTTTTTCCAATTTTCAACAATGTCTTATAAAGAGCGCTCATCACGCTAAATTACATAATAATCATACTCACAGACCAGCTCGCCGCAATTCTTCACCCATTTGGTGGAATACAGAATGTCAACGAGGCGTTAATTTAAGACAAAAAGCCATGACCACGTATTTACGTTCGAAAACTTTCCAACATTTTTTACAATATAAACAACAGAGTGCGGCGACCACTCGGCTTCTTCGTCGCACCAAACGACACCATTGGCGACAATTTTGTACATCTTTAACATACCCGACACATCTACCGAGCATTTGGCGCTATATTAAAAATAAACTCCATTGTCCGTCTGTTGCTCATTTTGGACAGGATCCAGAGGCGTCATGGGTTGGAGAATTTCATGCGTCGCTCACACCATGCATCATTCAAGATAATGCGTACGAGTTATTACCTCTTTTCCGTGATACCAGACCGAAGGAGATATTAGAAGAATTTACAATTGATGAACTTCGCTACACGCTCAAATCTACTGCAGATACCACACCGGGTATGGACCGCATCCGATATCCACATTTACAACATTTATCACGTCCTGGTCTGGAATATTTATTAACCTTATATAACAATGTATGGAGAACGTGCCACATACCGAAAGATTGGAAAAACATTATTATTATACCGATACGTAAACCTATGAAACCCATTGCAACGGCTTCGAGCTACAGACCGATAGCACTTCTGAGTTGTATCACCAAAACGTTTGAACATCTGATACGTCTACGCTTACAATGGTGGATCGAACATCACCGATTACTTCCTCCGACGATGACCGGTTTTCGAAAGAATCACAATACAATGGACTCCATTGGTCCCTTAATTATAGATATCTGGAACGCTTTTCAACATCGCTCATATGTTTTAGCGGTCAGTATTGACTTGACTAGTGCATATAGTCATGTGATTTTGCGCAAGTTGATCCAATGCATGGCGGATTTACATATTCCCGCTCATTTTCGCCGTCTGATATATAATTTACATGTCCAACGGCATCTGTATGTCAAGGTGGGCACTACTTTTACGTCCGCACGTGTTACAGATCTGGGTTTGAACCAAGGAAGTAAGCTAAGCCCGATATTATTCACGCTTTATACATTAGGCTTACATAGGCGCTTGCGCATTTCTGTCCGTATTTCACAATATGCTGATGATATTATAATTTATACGACTCATACGGACCTTTCGATAGCTAGAAGATGTATTCTCAATGCTCTCCAAACTTTACATACTTGGTGTGAGGAATATGGACTAGATATACATTGGAATAAAACTAAGGCTATTTGCTTTACTCATCGTCGTATTTATACTCTACCAACTCTTCACATAGGGACTCACCAGCTTCAATATGCGCCGTATATTAAATATTTAGGTCTTTATTTAGATATTCGTCTCACTTGGAAAGAACACTTTCGTCATCTATATTTCAATATTAATGCTATTCTACAGTTCCTAAGAAGTATGACGTCTAAGAGTTGGGGTGCTGATCCTCAACTGTTGTTAAATATCTTTAAGCAATGTTATGAAGCCAATCTTACTTACGGAGGCATCATGCTTTCACAGACTCCAATGTGGATCAGAAATACGCAGATTCGTTATCAATACCAGGCATTACAGATTATCTTTTCCCAACCGAAGAATGCACCAAAATACGCACTTCTAGAAGAAGCCGGTATCAAACCTCTTCCTTTAACAATACTACAGCACGCACAAAACATTCTAGTGCAAAGATATGCGGATACCACATCACTTCTTCTACCCAAATTGAAACTCTTATATCTACGCAACCAACAACGACAGTTACCGTATAGAAAACAATTACCTTGGATCCATGAAGCTTATAAGAATATACATTGTTTGTTTCCACAAGTTCAACGATTCCCGACCCTGCCTTGTTTTTTGAGTGCTTATCATAATATTACTTTCGCGATCACACCTGAAGTACCTCCTTACCCTAAAAAATCGATCAGACAACAATTTCCTCATATCACAACTACGATTTGGCAGAACTACACGGCAGATTGGCCTCTCAATACCGTGTACCTATATACAGATGCATCCAAAACGCAGCAGCGGACAGTGGGAGCAGCACTTTATATACCACAATTATTGTATACTGCTAAATATAAATTACCTCCACATCTATCAATTTTTGAAGCAGAAGCGTTTGCGATTCGACAGGCCTTATTGTTTATACTTCACAGACATATACAAATAGCATGCATTTGTACGGATGCCTTAAGTGTACTCCAATCCTTACAGGAGATGCATTAGGATACTAAACTGACTTGGATTTTGTTGAATATTAAAATACTTACCCGTAGACTTCTTCATACTGGCCATCAGATTCGATTTAGTTTTATCCCAGGACATGCCGGGGTTGCAAACCAGGAACGAACTGATAGATTGGCACGGGAAGCCGCTCAAGACGGCACTCCAATACCACTCCTTGTACCTCCTAAGAATATGTATTCAGCGCTCACTCAGATCATTGCGCATCGTTATCATCATCACCAACAACGCTCTCGTCAAGGACCTGGAACACATTACTGGAATATTCAGGCATCTCCCACTTCGAGACCATGGTTTCATAAGCTTCGGTGGGGTAGACGCCATATTACTCAGCTCATTCGCCTCCGACTGGCCACGGCGCAAACACCTCTTCAGTTATACAGGCAGAAACAGAAAGCAGATCCTTATTGTACATGTACTCCTCTACGTCTTATCGGCGACATCAACCATCTTACATTTGGCTGTACCTTGTCCTTACAACAGCGTACTCAGTTATTTCAAGCACTATATACTCATTTTCCCACGGGACCCTTCCATGTTTCGGAAATTCTGGCCACAGGAAATCTGAAGTTACTTCAAACACTACTTCAATATTATGATGCGAACCAGATCACTTTGTAGCGGATACATGACACCGCTTTCTACACTAACCTGAGTATCATACTTACACCAAATACGGAATGGACTCCTTTAGTAGTTACTTGGCTATCGCCACTAACACCTTCAGTTGCCATCGATGGCTGCATTACCATACCTACATATGTAGCGCAAGTTTACATACATTAAACAATCCTGTCACAGGAATTTAAAATACTCAACAGTATCTTAATGTCACCAGGGAATTTTTTGTTTTTGTCTGTATGCTACTTACCAACACAGGAAATCTGAAGTTATTTTCAACCCTACTTCAATATTATGATGCGAACCAGATTACTTTGTAGCGGAAACATGACACCGCTTTATACCCTAACCGGAGTTTCATACTTACACCAACTACGGAATGGACTCCTTTACTCGTTACTTGGATATCGCCCCTAACCCCTTCCGTTGTCATCGACGGCTGCATTAACATATCTACATTAGTAGCGTAAGTTTACTTACATTAAACAATCCTGTAACAGGATTTTAAATATTCAATAGTATATCAATGTCACCAGGGAATTTTGTGTTTTTGTCTGTATTCTACTTACCTACCTGGCGCAGATAGTCCTATAATTGGGGCTGAGCCGAAAGCTGCTTTGCGCAGCATCGAACAGAACAGAACAGAAGAAGAGATTTTACCTCGGTCAGACACGCCAAACAGGCGTTCAAACAGAGCAACATAAGTTATTACTTGCGTTTTTGAAAGATAATCATTCCTTAACACTTTAGGAAGCAACAGAAAAAAAAATCTAAATTTTTAGTATTTTTACCCAATAATTCGAAACCTGGACTTAAATCTGTTGGCTGGAGATATCGTCTCACAGAGCTATTTTCTCGTCAATAAGGACCGCCAACCATACATTTCAAACACCCGCCGCATAGCGATTTAGTAGAATAAAAGTTTCTTGGGCCCATTTCATATGCAATCTTACACGTAAAACCAGTAAGCATTTCCGAACATTCAGTTGGTGTTTTGTTCAATTTTACTAAAGCTTTCAAATTGACACGTTGCTCAACTATTAAAGTTATCATCCGACCGAAACACAACTGTTGTAAACGACGTCTCAGAAAAAAGTGTATCGCCCGAACGTGTTGATATTTTTCATATATGTTCAGATACGTCGAAGGTCACTGCCAAAGAGTTCACATTCAGCATTCAGTTCTCGCTGCTTTCTCAAGACGTACAAATGCTGTATGGTTTTTAATATAAACCTCAAATATTGTGTACGATCCGTGGGATCGTTACGTCTAGTTCCTAATTTCAGCTTTACTGTGAACTAGAATTTGCGATAAGTCTAATATCGCAGAAATGAGCTCAGATGTTAGAGTCATGATACCTTGCTATTGCATTGAGATGCAGTCCTTGAGCTTTAGAATGGACTCAGAAATGGCCGACTATTGAGCATTTATGAGTGGATTCCAATGAGCGCTAAGACTTGTAAATCAGCTTAACTAGTTTGAGTAACATAGGGATGTTGAATATAATATCAAACTTCAATTTAAAGCAACGCGTGGATGAGCAAGACTAATTTACAACTAATTTAATTTACAAACAATGAATTACTAACATTGGTATATGCAATTGAGATCCAGAGTACCAGTAAACAACCCTAAGGTGATTGCGTGAAAGTCTGAATGACAAAGAGACTTACTTGAACTATCGTCGTTTTCATCGATGTGTCTTGTATAGCTAATAACGAAATTATGGAAGGAGGAGACCTGACGTCTCACTCTTTTAAGCTTTCGGATCATGACAAGCAATTTTGAAATACACTGGTCAGTGACATGAGACTAGGGACTCTCGATTCATAAACGTCATATTTTACGTAACAGACTTTAAGGCAGTTACCTCATGCCGTACACCGGTTCAGCAATATTCCATTGTCGTATGGTTTAAGAAATGCGGAAATATTATTATTAGTCTTGCTCGCGTTTGCTGTCTTTATTTCCTATTTGTACATACTTTCTATACTTTCTGATTTTTCAATCAATATCATAAGTGGCTTCTGTCTTAAATTTCTTTAAATTGTAGAAAATACAATGAATAAAATACAATCTGCTTGATTTTACAAAGGCTTATGCGGTCATAATATATATATATATCATCATCATCATCATATTCAGCCGTTTCCTATCCACTGCTGGATGAAGGCCACCCCCTTTTCTTTCCACATATATCGGTCTGCTGATATCCTCATCCATGTAGCTCCTGAAAAACGCTTGATTTAATCTACCCAACTTACATTTGGACGTCGTCTCGGTCGTTTCTTTTCTCTAGGAATCCACTACAGTACATTTGTCGTCCACCTTCCATCTGTTCGTCTAGCCATGTGACCGGCCCATCTCCGCTTCAGCTTCTTCGCAATCTTGATTACATCCTCTACCATTGTTTGTGCTCAAATCCATTCATTTGTATTCCTGTCTCTCCTGGTTATTCCTAGCATGCACCTCTCCATTGCTCTTTGTGTGACTCTCAATCTTAGAGTCGTTTGCGCATTCAATGTCCAAGCTTCGCAGCCGTACATCATTACAGGTAAGACACATTGATTATAAGCTTTACGCTTCAGACACATTGGAAGTTTGCTTTTGAAAATAAAGTGTAGTTTTCCAAAAGAACTCCACGCCATTTTACATCTTCTATGTACTTCATCAGTCAACTTTGCATTTGATGTTTTAAGCTGGCCTAGGTAAACATACTCATCAACTATGCCTATTGTCTCTCCGTTAATCTTCACTTCCTTCTTTGCAGCATGTTGATTGTACATTACTTTTGTTTTACTGAAGTTCATTTTAAGGCCTATTTGCGAACTCTCGTTACTCAGTTCTTCCATTCTGGTTTGTAGTTCTTCTGCACTTGAAACAAACAGGACTATATCATCAGCGAACCGTAGGTGATGAAGATATTCGCCATTAATTTTAATTCCAACTTCATCCCAGTTTAAATTCTCGAACACTCTCTCCAGGATCGCGCAAAACAGTTTTGGAGAAATTGAATCTCTTTGCCGGGCCCCTTTCTCAATTTTAAATTTTTCACTGTCTTGACACAGTCTAATGACAGAAGTGGCAGTCGAGTAAATGTTTCGCCGTAACTTGATGTATGCACTTTCGATGCCTTGATGTTCAAGTGATTTAAGTACTGCTGACAAGGAGACCGAATCGAAAGCTTTTTCAAAATCTATGAATCCCAAACATAGTGGAAGTTCATATTCATTAGTCCTTTCCATAACTTCATTCAATGTTTGTATGTGGCCCATTGTGCTAAATCCACGACGAAATCCGGCTTGTTCGTTCCCTGGTTAAAATCTAAGTCTCGTTCAATACGAATCAAAATAACTTTGGTGAACATTTTGTATAGGACTGACAGTAACCTAATTGGTCTGTAGTTTTCGACGCGTTCTTTGTCCCCTTTCTTGTACAACAAAATGATAGCGGCATTGTTCCAACTTGAGGGTATTTCTCTCTTCCTCAGGCACATCGAGAATAATTTAGCAAGTTCCTCTTTCATTTTTTCACCTTCCTATTTAAACACCTCTGCTGTGAGTCCATCTTCTCCTGGTGATTTTCCGTTTTTCATCCCTCGAAGTACTTTATCCACTTCTTTCATTACGTCTGGGAGTTCTACAACATTTTCTTCTAAGTATTTATTCCCTAGCTCTTCCTCGGAGTAGTACAATTCTCTGTAGAAATTTTCAAATATGTTTATAATTTATTCCTTAAATCATGTCCCGGTCCCGTCTGGTCTCTTAACTGCAATTATTTGCTTTTTCCCTATCATGAGCTGCTGTTTGGCTGTCTTCAAACTCTTGTTTTCCTCGATTGCATTTCTAACAAGATTTTCGTTATATCTTCGTACATCCTCTCTTATTTTGTTTCTTACGGTTTTATTTAGTTCTATGTACTCAATCCTCTTTATGTAATTTTCCTCTTCTTTCATTTCCCTTCTTTTCTTCATCAAGAGTTTAGTTTCTTCTGAGATTTTGCTCTCTTTTTTCTTTTTGGTACCTGCTATCTCCTTGGCTGTTTCTCTTAT
>JAGDQP010035939.1:0-19309 GCA_022664845.1 Lepisma saccharinum | reverse complement strand
GGTTGCATAAGATTTCATAACAGTTACAGCTGAAGCTTTAAAGTGGAATCTTTTAAAGTAACATTACCACTCTTTTGTTAGTAGACGGTACAGATTTCTCCACGGCTCTCTCTCGATGCTGTAAACCAGTTGAAACATCACTCTTGTGTTTGCTCTGGCCATCATGAAAAACTCCTAGAGTAAATGTTTGAGACATTGGAGTTCAGGAATACTGTATTTCCTTTCCTTTTGTATTAATGAAATCATGACTTCGAATTATCCAAATAAGAGATTTGAAAATTCGAATTACATGCGAAATTTTAACATTGGTTTCAATAGGAATTTCAAGCGGAATAAACTTCTGTTCGAATTAACAAATAATTCGAATTATCCAAGTTCGAATTACAGAGAGTCCACTGTATTACAAAAATGTCATTACGTCCTCTGTCCCGAAACAATGCTCACCAAGGAACGGCATCTTTCAGACAACTCACGAGCTTATTCCGTAGCTGTCTGTCTAGATCATAAAATGTAGAATAAATAATTTACAACGAATCTTGATTGGAAATTGCGTTTCTTACCCCCTATTGCAGAGCAACCCACCGTACTTGATAGATTGGCGGGTCCCATAACCTATAGGAGAAAAGGAAATTGTGTTTACTCCAATCACCTATTCACTTATTTCAATTGATAAGTCCATATTGTTACCTTAGCAACCAGAGAGTTCTTCAGTCTAATGAATTGAATTCTATTAATTTATCCATACGACAGGTCAGGATCGGGCAAGGAAGTCTACCAGCGTCTATTTTGGACGGTAGCTTCCATTGAGACTGAACAAACTTCAGTCAAAACGGTTGGTTGCTGAGTTCGAACCTAGCATCTTTTGAGTACGTATTCAACATTTTACTAGTTGAGCTGCGTCCTCTAGGGATTCTCTAAATCTAGGTATTGCTACACTGAGTATTGTAAATGACAGTTTACTACTGAAAATAGCAGTGTTGAAATTGCTTATGGTGGGAAAAGGAGTAAGATGGGTGAGTGAATATTTTGGATGACAAAACTGAATTTAATCGAGAAGGAAGGGAATACGAATAAGTGAAACGTGTTCATTCTCTACCTGAATCCAATACCCATCCTCCTCACCGCGATGCAATCGTCTTTATCTTACTTTCTACAACTCAAGATAATTGTGGAATGGAATTTCGTTTATATGTCATTAGCACATCTAACGGACGTAGAGTAACACACAAAACTTTTAATCTTCTCCCCAGAACATCTTTTTTGTGTGTGTGATTTTACTTAAATATAACGTGTACATCGTCGCGCTGGATTGGGCAGGATGTATGGTGGTTACCATGGCGATATGATGATGAACTTATACAGCGCACAGTTTTATAAATGATTGTTAGAGGCGGAATAGATTACAATATTTATTTAAGTCCATGGAAACCACTGGATCTTCAAACTGGTAGGTAATAAAAAAAGTGAACAAATTCCAGTTTTTATTTAAAGCTACTAAATTTTATTTACGTGGACACTGGTTATAATATTTAGTTAAAAAATTTAGCTGATATGCAACACTTGTTAATCGACCTGTAGATATGGCGGGAATAATTTCAGGTAATTATCTGTCAATAAATCATTCCCGAACGCACGTTTATGTTCTATACCATAATTTTAAAAAAAATCATGAATTCATAATTAGAAATTAATTGCGAATGAAGACTCATAAAATAGACTCTGTCGTTAAATTAAAATGGTGATCAACTGAGTATTCAGCGAACATTCATGAATGTTCCAATTCATTTTTTATGATGATGAAAGAGATCTTTGAAAATGGTATACAGCCTGATAGATATGACGTATCATCAGATGATGATTAGAATAACACCTTTGTTTTAAAGTTGATTAGCACATTGGAAGAAACTGGGCTTACGAGAAATAACAAAATTCCTTTGCCAAGAAATCCATTCGTTACCGACGAACGTCTCTCGGTTAGTTCGCCCTCATCTTCACGTGCTTGCGTCGCCCTCAACCTCATCTTTACGTTACAACTTGGCCTAACGAAGTTAGGGTAAATGTATGTGAAAATGAGGTCCGATCATCATAATACCTATGCTAGGTACACTCTTGCAAGAACCAACTTTACCAAGATCTGTCTTCAACCTCACAAAGTCAGGGCGAATTTGAAGTTCTATCAGAAGTGCGAGAGAGAGTAGAGACAAGGTCGAAATTTTCTTGCTAGGGTGAGGTTGATTGATATCGAAGTTGAGGCTTACTGGGCAGGTGTGGAGTAGATCTGATCTTCTCTAAGAAGGTAAATAGGTTCGAATTCGTACTGTTAAGCATACTGACTTAGATTCTTCAGCGTGTCTTTAAGTTTTGCCAAGGGAATGCTGGTATGGTACGGAGACAAATATCGGGTCACAGTTTAACTCTTGCCTGTACGTAGAAAAGTGTTCGCTGAGGAACTTAATCATCTTGACATGTGATAAACATATGTCATAGGTGTCTGCATAAACCAGATATGAAAATTAATTAGAGGGAAATAGAAGAAAAGGTCGATTATGAAAAAAAATAAAGATTGAAGATGTAACTCAAGATAAATAAGAAAAAAAGGCGGGTAAAGTCCTAAGAAAGAGAATACACTTTGCGTACACTTTTCTAAACACCTTGCCTAAAAATCTAACTTTGTACTTATTCAAGAAGTGTAGACAATATGTACAGTCAGCGGCAAAAGTTTGTACCTAGTCGTATTTTTTTTCTCAGAATAACAATGCGTAATTAAATCGGTAAATCCATTCCAAAGTTATTCAAAGAAGTAATTTTACGACTGGTGACATACTTTTGATGCTGAGGGTACAAGATGCTTGGGAATTCATAACGTTTCCTAAAGGTGTATTTTTAACACTTGTTCACACTGAATTTTTAATGATTAAACACTTTTTGTTTATATTTTGTTCATAGTTATATTAACTCTTGGTTGACTCACGTTTGGATGAAACTTCTTCACTATATATCGAGAAAAGTGACGAATTGTTTGTAGTTGGTTCAAGCAATAGGCTAACACCGAAGAGATCCGTTTTCTATCCCCACTTTCTAGCCTCTTTCGGAAGCTATCAAAAATCATTCATTTGCATTGTGATTTGTAAAGTACCATTTATCTTTACACGTTTAAATTATGATTGAAGAAATCCGGATAAAAAACTTATGTGAATACCGGATTGCTATTAATATGAACATAAGATATCCTCATAACGCATAAAAAAATGAAACAACAGATATTTGGATGGCAAATAAAATCCGCAAATATTTCAGCCGGATATTATTCATCATCCGGTTATTATCCACCATCTGGCTATCCATCATCCTGATTTTATCCGTGAACCGGATTGTATCCAATATCTGGATATTTTCCTCTACTCGGATATACGTTATGCGGATTTTATTCATCATTATCTGGATACTTTTTACTATTCGGATACCTGTCATTAGAATTGTCCGTTCTTTTTCTGAGTAAAATATGAGTAAAAAAAAAACGAGTAAAATATGAAGGGAACAATTAAAAATTATTAAATTAATATCACGGTCAATGCTTAATAATGTTTCCTGTGCTACTGAATGAATCGTTACAATTGTGCACTAGATAATACTGATGACAATTGTAATCTACAAAATAGTATAGACATTAATGAAATTAACAATTGCTCGCGGGACACCTATTGAAGACACTTCTAGTCAGTATTATGTTGTAAAAGTTTTGTATTGATTTTTCACGTGTTTTAAAAGACATACATGCCCAATGCCTGGAAAAATTACCTGTAAAACTTCGTATTTCCAGTGTCTTTCACAGTGGAGCTGATATTGCATTGCTTGTATGACCAACGCTTGTTGGTTGCATAAACAGAAAATACACTAATTCTATGGCTTACGGAACTCGCTAGTTCATCGCCGCAGCATCGCCATAGGATTCTATCGTGGGCAAGATCAAGCCCGTTTTCATCACGAACATCTACCTCTCGAAGATACCTTTAAATTTTGGCTGCCAAACGGCGTCTAGGTCTTCTCAACGGTCCCTTTCCCTCCGGCTTTTAGAACCTCAATGGAATATAACCTTCGCTTTTCCCCCATCCGAGCTACATGGCCTGCACACCTCAGTCGTCGTGATTTCATTATTCTTACATCATGCGAGTCCTTGAATTCAGTCTCCTTAATTCTCCAGTCATTTTGTCCCGTTTCAGCCCGTATATCCTTTTTCAAAATCTTATTTTCAAACACATGTAATTTATGTTCATCTGCCAGGGTCAGTCATACTTCAACTTTTGCAACCGTAAAGTACTACCGGTAGAATAACCGTTATATGTATATTTTCAATTTTAATTTCCTTGCTATTAATCGCGAGGCTACGAGTTTCTGGATTGACAAGAAACATGCGCTACCTCATACTAAGTGAATGAGTACTTCTTCCGTGACATCGTTTTTGCTTGTTACAAATGCCCCCCCACCAAGTATTTGAATTTGTTTACTTTTCCTATCATCTAATTCCTAATTGTTATGAATCTATTTAAGAGAAACAACAAATAAGATACTAAATAAATCTTTTTAAGCTTTAGAATTGTGTAAACTATTTTAAGTTTTCTAAAAAGATAATCTAATCGTAAATTAGGAAATGAAGAGTGTTGACAGTGTAGAGAAAATACTAACAATGAACCCTGTTACTGGAATCGCAGCGCTCTCTTGTTTCAATATATTAAGTTTCTATTTTTAAATCACATATTGCTCCCAACAAAAGACGCTAATATTAGATAACAAATTGTGAATCAAAATCCAGGCAGCAACTAATTCATACAAATTTAATTTAAGTTAAATTTAACCAACCTAAATGTCAAACTTTCCCCCCATAAACCAGGGTTCTTAAGAATCTATCTCTGTCCTGTTTAGTTTTATATTCTCTGAAAGTTCTCCACCTCTTTCTAACATGAAAGAGTCACACGTCTACAATAAGTTCTTGAGATTAACACAAATTGAAAATTACTTTACATTGATTTCATTAGGCCACATTTTGGGACCATTTTTTAAGTTAATTACGTTTCGAATACCGTGTTTATAATTTTGCCCAAAGATGGCTGTAACCTTTACGGAAACATGTGTATTTCAATGGGGGTGTCATCAAGATTTCACCATTTCTAAACCAATGCTCGACCAACCAACGGAGGAGTTGGCGGAGTGGCAGAGAATGGAATTATACTTAGGTTTCAGCTTTGTTTTCCGGTTCTCACAACAGCACATGTTTCCTTGTATAGATTTAATATTTTCTTTTCAATGACTGTTTAATATATAATGTTTCGTGCTTCTCCTGCCTTTAAGAATTTTTTGAAAAATAAATAAATGATAGGAGTCCACTGATTAGTATCACTAGATACTGCCACATCAGTATCTCTACGAATATTTGTTACTGGAACAAAAACAACATTAAGTTACTTTTACTTCCCGAAAGTTCTTGAGTTGAACAATGACCTGGAAGCTACCCGCGACAGTAGCGCCTCCAAATTCTTACCGACGCTCAAAAAGGTGATGCACATATTTTTCACAACACTTTTACGCCTTTGGTATTACCTCAGAACTTCGCGACTCACGAAATCGTAATGTCTTTAAACACACTAGAAATCACAAAAGATGATTTTTAATATTTTGTAAAAACGTACTATTCAACTCAAGAAATACTCACGAAAGTTGGACATTTCGCTTTCATCCGCGAATTCAGAGCTCCACTCAAGAAATTTTATAATTTTTATTCATTAATTCACGAAAATAATGCCCAAACAATCGAAAACAAAATATACAATTCCTCTCGAAAATTTTATCAAGGGTCTCGCGTAACTTGGAGAATGTTCGAATGTAATACACTGGATTCTCGATAGATGGTAGGAAATTTGCGAACATGGTTTGCCATCTAGCGGGAGAAATATGAACTTCATGATCACAAAGATATTCACTGTCTGCGTTAGACTGTATTAATAGATGCTTGTTAATTCAAAAGAAATGTTGCTTTATCTAGGCTTCTAGCAGCATGCATTAGTGCAAGGTTTATGTCGAAAGTTTTAAAGCGTCTTAGGAAGCAATTACTTTTCATTTTAGCTACTTTAGAAACTTACCCTTGTACTCAAGTCAAGACAGGGCTTTGTGGAGGACTCGTCAGAAACATCGAAAACCACCCACGTTGGTGGGAAAAAGATGAAGAGAAAGAAGAAAGAAGAGATTCATGAAAG
Source organism: Lepisma saccharinum (assembly GCA_022664845.1). Taxonomy (NCBI): domain Eukaryota; kingdom Metazoa; phylum Arthropoda; class Insecta; order Zygentoma; family Lepismatidae; genus Lepisma; species Lepisma saccharinum. Next base: position 13,061 of record JAGDQP010035939.1, on the reverse strand, counting down.
TTTACCTTTTACTTATGATTTTTTAAAAACATTTCCAATTAAGATATTTAAATAACTTTATAAATTCTACCGTCTCACCTATAAAAGTGTCTCTAACAGCACTATTTCGTCTTCTTCCTTTAAAAAAATGCGTTAGAAAGGGCTATGACAGAAAACTTGGTCTACGATTTAGGAAGTGACATTGGTAAATTACCGAACACTTTTCTGGTATTGTGATTTGTCTTTTGTTGCAAAGAAGAAGAAAAAAAGGAAATAAAATAGAAACAAAGACGACACGAAAGATATATAAAAAAATCTATTTTCAACTGATTTCATCACAGAAGGAAGAGATTCTTTCCTACTGTTTGTGTGTGTGTGTGTGTGTGTGTGTTACCAGCTTTCTCCTTTGTCCTGAGTTCTTGTTCTTGTTGTGTTTTTATTGTTATTGTTATTTGATGTGATTTGTTGTTGTTCTGGGTATCTTGTACTGTTGCAGCTGTTACGACACATTCTTTGTTTGGAATTTCTTTCAAACAGCGTTGGAAATTTTTTTCTATTAAAATATTCAATATATAAAAAAAATCTTTCATAGTAGCTATTTTAAAGTTTTTTTTTTAAATTTATTTTTCACGCATAATTTAAAAATACATCTTCCTTATTGAACGACTGTTGATTGACGTAAAATGTTTATATTTCTTCACTCATTTACACTAAATAAACATAAACTGGTTTCAATTTTGCTTCAGTTTTTAATAGATAAGTAAAATCAGAATCAAAGAAAAAATAATGGTGAATAAAATCGATATAGTTTCGATGTAGTAATAACTTTCTGTAGATGGCATTAATTGGAAATGTACTTTAATGATGTAAAGAAGGATATTATTTTACAATGTATAGTGTTCTTGTAGCTTCCAAATACTTCAGCAAAATATTTCATTTTTACAGAAAGTTTAATAGTATTTTTTTCATGTACTACCTATCACATCCATTCTTGTGGATTAACAACACTTACCGGTAAGCTAATAAGATCTCGATTTACTTCAAGGCTTACTCAGTAAATATTTATCCTTTTAAATGTTACAACTTATATAGATGTTACTACACAATACATATTATCACTTAATAAATATTAAGACTCTATGACCGAATTTTATAGTCAGTGTGCTTCTCGAAAATATACATGAAATGCGATAGCTAAACATTCTGAATTTAGGTTTTCGTATTGTTAAGCTTCTACCTCAGTGTGTTCTCGTGAAACGAACGGTGTGTAATTCGAATCGAGGAGTCTGAAAACTTCACTATTTATGATTAGTCGTAGGGTATGTTTTAGGCCAGATTGTCTAAGATCACAGCTTTGCATCTTGCCTTGGGGCATAGACATTTGTAGAATTTAACAAGCATTGTACTCATATAATAGAAACAGGCCGAAGTCATAAGTTACTATGATATGACCCGTATAAAATAAGGTTTACAAAAGTTTATCCACTATTTATGATATACGATTGAGTAAGGTAACAGTCAGGGTCTCTTTTGAAGTCAAAATTGCTTTCTATTACTGAGGTAAACCATAGAAAACCTCAATCAGGATTTTTAGCGGGAACTGTATTTTAACCTGCTTCTCCGCACTACTTGTCCAACGTCAACGATTGTAACCACTGGTCTACGGAGGCTGAGGGACGTAAATAACGTTACTGCAGAAGTTCTTACATATATAGAATATCAATGTAGTTTTAATATATTTTAGTTTGATAGACAGAAATTAACACGCAATTTCCTACCCTGATTCAAGGCGATGCGCCAGACTTCTACAGAAGAAAAAAATACGGAAAAAAACTAAAGTAGTCTTCAAGTGTTTCTTTTCCTAAATCTAAAAGAAGGTAAAACAAAAGAGGACGGAAAAGGCGAAACGACTCCCGGCATGCCAATAAAATTTCCTCTCCTTCTCAAAACTCATTCTCCATCCTTTTCGTTGCCGCTTGTAGAGCGTGTCTCGACGCGGAGGGAAGCGTTCTCAAGTGCGTAACCATTCAGTGTCGGGGCGAGGAAAAAGACGGGGAGTCTACTTCTCCTTCGGGAGGGGCACCGTGACCATTTTGGTTTTAGAGAGTAATGAACCATTCACCTTTAATGTCTTCCGTCTGTCTGTCTGTATGTCTTCGGCTTTTAAATCTTCAACGTTTACAAAGTCACCTAGAAATGGGTGTGAAATGTCTGTCGGGGAGCCGTGTGATGGCAAAAGACAAGGAGTCAAAAAGATTCCAGCGAACTTTATTATTGGTTTGGTATATTTTACAGGCTATAGTTACATCAAAGCAGAGAAGCAGAAATATATTCCTATTTAAATAATAGGAAAATAACAAGCGAATAGAGGATGGAGAGGCGGTTACGTGCAATCAACTTATCAAAGAGTTCTGAGTTCGGTCTCTGGTAGGAGCACAAAAGTTTTATCCTAACGTTCGTATAGAACAGAAATATACGGATAACGTATATTTACTACTTAAATATGTATAAAACGTCTTTCGTATGTATCAAGTATATGTAGAAGCATGGTGTTTCATCCGGTCAGATGAAGCACCATGCTTCTACGTATATTTGATATATCCGACCGAATGAAACACCATGCTTCTACATATATTTGATACATCCGACTGTATGAAACATCATGCTTCTACATATATTTGATACATCCGACTGGATGAAACACCATGCTTCTACATACATGCGATACATCCGACTAGATGAAACACTATACTTCTACATACATATATTTGGTACATCTTACTGTATGAAACACCATGCTTCTATATTTGATACATCTGACTGGATGAAACACCATGCTTCTACATTATTTGATACATCCTACAGGATGAAACACCATGTTTCTACATATATTTGATACATACGACCGGAAGAAACACCATGCTTCTATGTATATTTGATACACCCGATCGGATGAAACACATATATAAATGTCTTCTTTTTTGCACATGAATCATACTTCTTTCTTTAAGCTTTCGTTTCCTCAGTGTGGTTAGGAGCTCACTAAAATCTTAGATCTCATCCATAGAAGGTTAAGATAAGCTCTATCGTACGAAAGTCAACGACAAACTACTCTCGGTTCACCCTGTGAAGCGACTTTCAGTTCGTAGCTCTGTTTCCAGACGAACATCAATAATCATAATCACATTAAGAAGAAAATATGTGTAAGTTAGGAAAAAGAACAACAAGCGAATTCAATAATGTACGACGGTTTGAGAGGCTGCTGTTGAAGACAAATGTATAGCGCAATAGTTAATTCTATGAAACAAACTACCGCAATAGGAGAAAACAATCTTTGTAACTTTACCATTTGATACCGTATTTGTCCCAGGTATTTGTCGTATTTTAGGAAATATTGACTTGTCCATAGAAATGTAAAATTAAATTAAAAATAAGCAAACATAAAAATTATAAGAGTTTATTTTCAGTGACCACCGCACTGTATTAAGGAAAATACACTATTATTTCCATTAATATTTAGACATATTGTACTATTATGAAAGCTTTCGTTTTATCTCTCTTGAATAATAGATGGGGTTTAATTAGGATAGAAAAAGCTTTACTACTTTCCAGTTCTCTGCTAAGTTACTTTCTAAACATACAACTACTTTATTTTGTCATAATTTCAGATTAGTAAACATTTAATAGAATCCTTTCTCAACTATAAATTAAGCTGTTTTTAAGGAATTGATCTTAACGAATTACATAACAAAACATAAAACAATATTTTATATATAATGATGAGAGAGAGAGAGTGAGTGAGTGAGTGAGTGAGTGAGTGAGTGTGTGTGTGTGTGTGTGTGTGTGCGCGCGCGCGCAGCTCATATTACATGTAACTAGTACAGCTGGCTTTGATTTGATTTTCATTTAAGTTCTATCCTTAGAGATGATTTGATTAGTAATTATAAAACATTCTTTTCCTAGTTGTGCTTAAATCATCTATAGTTCATAGATGTGAATTTGTTTTTAAAAGTATGATTTGTTTAAGTGGAAGTCTATTTAAAATGTAACTTCCGTTCATCTGGATATTACAGTTAAAAGAAGTGAGCGTTGCCATTCTATAAACAGTCCCCAAGGCTTCTTATGTCCCTTGATAGGAGCCTGAAATTAACTTTGTTTATGGTCTGGTACTTTGAGATAACGCACCACACTATGACACCACTGTAATACGGGACAACATACGCGCTTAGGATATATTTTTTGACACTAGCAAACCGACCATCTTGAGTGAGGGTTTTTCCAAGGTGTTTCTCTTCAATTACACGAGACATAATGCCGGGATGGTACTTTGAACTTAGACCCTAGCTGACTCCTTCCGGTATACTTTTTACTACCATACCCTTTACCTTACCTTCCTTTCCTCGTGAGCCATAGAAGCCTGAAAACCCAAAATAAATTAAATTCCATCAAAATAAGAGAATGAAAATATAAAATTATATTCTTAAAGACTTATTTAGTGTTCTTTTTTTCGTAGAAAAGATATGTTTCATTCCAAGCTATAGCCTTCACTGATGAACAGAATGAAAATTTAAGGAAAATGGCACCGCACCTGGGATTGCTTCCAGGACCTTCCGAATGAAAAGCTAACTGAACTTCGGCCGTTCGGTATTCGTTGGTTAATTTATACAGAACGAAGCCCTGCATTCGGGCCCGACCTCGACCCGGCCCATTTCTGTAACCACACTTTTTGACTCGATCCGAGTCAGAACAAAAAAATTGAACCAGACAGCCCGGTAAATGAGTGATTGGGTTCGTGCTAAAAGTAAAAAAAAAAAAAAAAAAATTTTATGCATAACTTAAAAACAGAGCATGCAGCGAGCCAATTGAAGAATTTATAATTGTTTAAGAAAAGTATGTCTTCAAAAAAAATTTTTTTACTACTTTTTAATGTTCAGTTACGGAATTCACTAACATCAACTTTTTTTTTACAGACACTTCGATCTGAAATTACAAGCAAACAGTATACAAAATATTCATAAATTTTGAAAACATGTACATGTACACTTTCTCGCTACATATCTGAATTGACTGCCACACTAGTGTTTCGAGAACAAATGAAAGAAAACATAAGACATTTAGAATGTAAAATGCTAAAAAATAATTCAAGAGTCAAACAATCTGACATTTTTTACAAAGGAAATATTCATGGCAGTGCTTTATTATTATTATTTTAAAAAAAAGTCTTTCGAAAAAGGAAATTGAACATAGTCTTTTTTAAAAGGTAGTTTTGTGTTACTCAATAATTTATAATTAACAGATTGAAACAAAAAATTTCCAGACAATACAAAGAAATATGAAAACGCAAAAGACAATCAAGAATTCATTTTGTAAATTGGGGGAGGTGGACTTTTTTTTGTTGTTGCTGTTTTCTATATATTCCATCAAAGCGACACGTGCGAATTAACAAGAAACACCACACGAAAGAAGAGGAACATTTATTCTTCACAGAAATAAAACAATATGCCATTTCATCAGCCAAAGAAAGGCAGTAGTATGTCATCACATCATACTAACTTTGTACGTAGTGATGAAAGCTATTCCCCTTTTTCTTTTTATAATTACACGTTCATTGGTATAGATGGTGCTCATAAAGTGGAAATTCCTGAAACTATGTTAGACTATTTGATACAACTTTTTAAGTTAGTTGTTAAATTTAATTTCAGTTATCATTTTCCTTGACTTTACAACACAGTCGTACAAAGAGAACGAAACTGAGTTTTGTATTTTATGATTTATAAGTCACAAACGGCCAGAGAAGGTTTGCGTGTGGGCAATATAGATAAAGCTATGAAGCTTCGTGCTAAAACAACGCCCTTACATGGGAGTATTATCTCTGGTCAATAATAGGAGGATAAGATAATGCGCACGTCATTCCTTTCATATCCAGTTTTAGTCAGACAAATGTCAACTGTAAACAGTAAGCGACAACAGAGTAAATAATAGCGCTGAAACAATGTCTTCCTCTTACTTATAATGCTATCCTATTGTTGAAATTACATTACGAAAATAAAAGAACTTATCGTACGAGAATACTGATTGTATTGTATATTATGGATATAATGTAATTCATTAATCTTTCTTGTTACAACATGCAATGAAAATACAAGAAAGAATTTTGTCTTTCAAGATTAACATGTAAAGGTAATTATTTCTTATCAATTACACTTTCCTTATCATAAATGTGTATGTGTTCGTATGTATGTATGTGTGTGTGTTTAGGTGCTTGTCGTGGCCCTGTTTATAACTACCTATATTTTATTTAGGAATAGTTCAGAAACAATTTATAAAGAAAAAAACACATCGTATGTGTATCTTAACATAACATGTGCATGTTCAATAATATTCGTGTTATCTGTTCAAGAGTTTTGCGGATAATGAAACCGGAAATACCAAACAGAAGCAGAAACTTCCGGTTTCTAGTTCACAGAGCATTTAGGAAACTTTAACCCTAGATAAATATCTCTTTATGCTTAATCGTTCTTTGTTTGCTCACTTGATGTAATGAAACAAAGTGAGTTTACAACAATGTCAGTTACTATCATAATTTTTATAGGTGCCTTGATAGCTATTGCTAACAATAAGGGACCTTATATTTCCGCTTTGACCGCCGGTGTCGTGACCAAAAAATAAGTTCAGTAAGTTCTCAAAATTAACAGTAGATGACACTGTGAGCTAGTAACATGCTGGTCTATAGTGAGAGAAAGAGAAATTCATTGCATTTCGGCTTCATCAGGCTTTGTATTTAGTTCTTTAATTATAACAGGGTTCTTCGATTGAAAGGAAAGCAATTACAACGGAAGAACAAAGCATAATAAATATATTTTTTTTAAATATTAATTTCAAATGAGAAAAGGAAAATAGTCATTACTGTTGTAACTGTGCTTTGAAGACAGATTTGTTAAAATGAAAACTATAAACAATAATAGTTATTATTATCATTCCCACTTTGTTTGTCTGCCATGTCCTAAATTTATCTGATGAACCACATAATGTTGAGGTTTCGTTGGAAAAGTGTTGGCTAGTCTTCAAGTCTACCGAAGAGTCTTCATCGGTTCAGTGAGTACCTAAATATCGTTGGTGTCCAAGTCTTACTATGTTGTCCTGTAGGAAGCATATCGAGTGCAATGAGTACGCGATTGCGTCATAGTGCACAATGACATCTTAAGGTAATTTGGATAAAAGCATAGCAGAAGCAAGTAACTTTGTAATGGTAACGTTGCCAACCATGACCAACTTTCAGTGATACATAAGGACTGCGCAGTTGACGGTAGTTGGATTACTATCCTATCAAAAGTTCCTTGAAAAATCTTCAACTGACAATGCCTTCAGTTGATTCGTCACCACCTGATGGGTGTTCTTAACCTGGCTACGAAACGGAGTTGGGTTTTCAACTTTAGAAACATGGAAGGGTAGTCATCTATATTCAGACAAGAGGAGCTGTGGTTCAACATCAGAGATTGTTACTGTGAAAAGACTGTGACAACATTCTGTCCAAGTTCTTGGTCAAACTGCCATCCAATTTAATTCTTTACCAAATCATTCTTACCATCAAACGTCGATCAAATCTGACGAGAGCACTAATTTTGTAACATATTTCCTAATTCTTGCACTAAAGGCTCTTGCACTGTCCATGAATGAGATTGTAGCTAAAATAGTATTCATAACTATAATTCCTCTGCTGTTATCAATCAGGTGAAGTGTAAGCTATTCAAACATCTTCAGAATAAGTGTGAAAAGATATGTGTCGTAAAATGTATTGGAAAGCTGCATCTGCTGATTCTGGTTCTGGTCTGGTTAATGGTACCTAGGCTTGTAAGATGTTGACATCCAAACGATCAGTTGACAGCCGGAGAACCTCTATTTCTTGCTCCTGTACCTACTGCATATAATATAGGTGCACATAGAGTTTAGTAGATCATATTTACTGTTAAAACGAACATTTTCATGCATTTGACGGGTTATAAATTGAAACAATTAGCAGATTTATAGTTGAAGTTTGTTAGTAAATTTCAATTCAAGGTTATCAATACTTATAACTTGCCATGCAAAAACAATTTCATGCACTTCATACCCTTGTACCTAACATATCCAGAATGCACAGAAACTTATTAGCTCACTTTTAATGTTAGCAGAAACGTTTTCAGGCAATGAAACGTTAAAAGTAAAGTTGATACTAGCTTTATGAGTAAATTTGGATAGTCGATTGTGGATTGTCGAGCTAGATCTTCAGTATAAGTGTTAGGTACAAAATTACATAATAGCTGCATCTGCGTTTGAGTGGACAAGTTGTTTGTGGTTGGCTAAAGAAACAGTGATTATGATTTGCTGATAAGTTCGCGTTTCTGGTTGGCTAGGAGGTCTTTGTCTGTGATTGACCTATAGAGCTGCTTGTTTGATTGGGTTTGAGTGTGGTTTGCGTTGTTTAATGATAGAGAGCCATATTTGACTGAATATACAGGATATAGCTGTGTTGAAGTAAGTTATTTTGCTTTTAAAAAATAGCCAACTTGCTTCCTTTATTCTCTTATTTCAGAACGGTGGTGTCAGAAAATGAAATGCTGAGAACGTATTCTACGCAGATCTCGTACTAAACATGAACGGAGCAAGCATACGCGTGACACTCACGCACTCAATAACTTCTCTCCGCTATTCTTTTCCACAGTTTCTGAATTATTCTTCTCGTTTCACACTTTACTTTTCCTTCTTTTACAAGTCAAGAGACCTTTCACATATTTGAAAAGTTCACTTTCCAGGGCTAATTTTGATGCATAGCCAAGGAAATAAAGAAAAAAAAACAGAAAACAAGTTGAAACTTGTCTTATAATTCGTCGCACATGAGATAACTAAGAAGGATGAACTTTCTAGTGGCAAGTTTTGGGTGACTTACACTGATGTGAAAGTTCTCTTCTCCTTTCTCTCTCTCTCTCTCTCTTTCTCTGTCTTCCACTACGATCCGTGCATTGCATGAAGGAGGAGGAGGAGGATAAGGAAGGATGATGAAAAGGAAGGAAGAACTGTGATGAAGACGAACTAAAATTTGAAATTGCATCTCCATGTAAAATGTTTTTGCGAAGGATGGCTAACGAAAAACATAAATTTTAATTTGTGCATAAATATATGTGTGTATATGAGTGTAAAATTCAGGGACTGTGAATGAACATCCAGAGACGACTAAAATGATTTGTTTTGCTGAATTCAAGTAAGTTCTTACTCTAAGCAAAGATTATATTTAGAAATAAATTTGACAAACTTTTCTAGTTCTACAAGTACACTGAGAGAAAGTTACTGTACTCTTCGCTGAGCAGAAGTAAAGTTGGTTCTCCTAAAATATTCATCTCGCATAATGTAATGTACTGTGTGCGTATGAAGAAGAGTGATCTAGTATTATAATAAAGTAGACCGAGGCTATTTTGGTCAACGAGCTATATCGGTCACAGAAGCATAAACAGGACAATACGAAAGTGATTTGCAAGATTCTTTTAAATTTTAGTTTGCACTGTGTCGACTAAAGTTCTATTGCGGAGAAATGTCGCAACTTATGACGGTTTCGACCTATTTTTTCTTCTTTTTCTTTACATATTGTATCCATAGGTCCAAAAACATTATACATTGCAGACTTGATAAAAAAAAGGACTCGACCTTGGCCTTATTTAAGGTTCGATGTTCATACTAGTCTCTTGCGATGGAGAGATACCAGGGAAAACCTCAAAGAGATTACCGAAGAATATCTTCCGAAGACAAATCCAAGGCTCTACAAATTGACCTGTGACCGCTACACCAACCATGAACTTATTTTGAATCTAAAATTTACGCTTTCAGACTAAAGTACAGGCAAAGCCCATCTCATTTTGGAGAGACAGCATTCATGGAAGAGATTTTTTCTTAGAATATCGTAATGTTCTTTTTGTGTTGCTATTATTCTGGCGCAACTACTATGTAACGTAGCGACAGGATCGTATACGACGTGGTAGCACTGTCTTTACAATATACGATATAATATTTATGGTAGAGTCCTTATGACAGAAGATCGTTTAATAGAATGGTTATTTAGTGAATAAATAGAGCAAATACTTATATACGTTTTACCGACACCAGTTTATTATAAAGTTCCAATATACTCTATATTATACAATGTATTATACAGTTAACAATCTGAGGGGCCCGAACATGGGCTCTGCAGTGAATAACCTCGTGGTTCACCTCTTGCAATGATATTTAACTTAGGTTTAGGAAAGGAGATTGTTCCTAGAAAGGATACTAACTCCAGTCCGAGTTAGCAGGTAAAGGTATACCAACCTAAGTTGGGGTTAAGGTGAGCGTCCTGACTCCAGTCCAAGCCAGGTAGAGGTGACCACTTTTAAGAGCGAAGAAGTGTTAACTTCAAAGGTGATTGACTGGCCTTTTTATATCCATATTTGTGGGCGTATTTTCAGTACTTCCAACTCTTGCCGCTTGGACGTTGTTGTCGTCTGCTTCTTATGGATGCTTAGTCAGCTTTATGTAACTTTTATTGTTTGTTTACTTTTGTGCTTAACACACTGACCTATTTATCCATATCCCATTACAATATGTATCGATAACATCGAGATACTATCTCGGTATTCACCTGATGAAACTAAAGAGAAACTCTCAATGAACCTACTTCAGGATGTCCCGAAGTAGTAGTACGTGCTTCTCTTCTCAGAAAAAAAATATCTTTTGTTGAAAGAGGTTGCAACCCTGATAATTGAGGCACGTGGGGCGCACGGAATACCTCTACAACCTGTCCCAGTTCCTAGTATAAATGTATACTGAATTTGGTGTGTATCAATGAATTTGTATCAGCAAAAAAGACCTTTATATAAATTTAATTTTAAACTAGACTGGCAAGACTCAACACTGCGATGCTTGAGGACGGAGACGCCCTCAGTGTTTTTCTACTATGTCGAATAACGTGTATACCAAGTTTGATGCTGGTATGTAGAACGGTATTGAAGCACTTAAAACAAAATCATTAATTTCAAAAGTGGCAACACTGACAACTGAAATGCATTACCGGATACGGAATACCTCTACGACTTGGCCCAGTCTCTGAGGGGGAAAAAAGTGATGGAAATCAATGGACGCATTTAGATTTCTATAAGTAACATACAGATAGTCAGAGAAACAGACAAACTTCCAAGTTTATTTATATGGATTTTGGTTGGAGGAAACAAATCCAATGCAACACAAAAGATGTCACCAGCGGTTGTCGGGACTCCTGTCATCATTTGAGACACAATTTCCCATTGAATTTAATGAAGTGCTATATTAATTTAGGAAATAAAATGGAAAGTGGAATCGGAATTAATAGTTGAGAGATCATCAACGTTCTAGAGATTTTTATACGACGTGAATAAGATTTTCATCTTTAAGGCTAGACTAATGCTTGAGAAAATCGAAGGATAATTAATTACGCGAGACTACTGTGCTTCGTGGAGGCTTTGTTAAGCTGATTTTTTTTTTGGAGAGGCACACATGGATGAAGTATATCCGTGTCTCGAATTAAAAAACAACAACAACAACAAAACAATAGTTTCAAAACATGGTTCACAAGTACGTTATGTTCTTCGGGTATGAATAATTGACTGCAATATCATTGAAATTTATGATGAAATCAGCACTACGGTTTTCGTCGTACAAATTACAAAAAGCAAAATTTCAAGCGTCATAATGTTCGTCCAGATATAATTCTTTTAATAGTTTACATTGTATAGTTAACTACTACGAAGGGATACTTCTTTCTCTAAATACTCCTTAAATAATGCCTATTTATTTCTGAAAGGGGCCTTTATTTTGTACAGAAAAGTTATAAAAAATGCAGTCAAACAGGGGCGTAACTGACGATGTTGTGAGACCTTGCATTACGGGATGGGGTAGTTGTCCCCGGGGACCCTCAACTTAAAAATAGATAAAAAAAAATATGAGTTACTGCAAAACAAGCAAACATGACAAGAGAAGCAGGGATTCCGCCAGGATTTTCAGTATGGGGGGGTTACAGTCAAAATTGGGAGGCTGTACCAGTAAGTGGAGTTTTGCACGGTTTCTATAGATTTTTACTGTAAAAAAAAAAAAAAAATTGAGGGTACATTAAAAAATTTGGGGGAATCCCTGAAGAGAAGTCGCCTCAAAATTCGATTTTAAAACTTTCTGAGGATTGGTAAAACGGTCGGAATTTTTATGCCTGGACTGGAATACTGTTCTGTACAGTTGGTGTGTAGTTTCTGTATGCGGTAAGAATTTACTGGAAGCCGACCGGGTAGCCGTGCGGTCTAAGGCGTTACTCCAAGGTTCCGGGTTCGAATCCCGGCAGGGACATGGATATTTGTGGATTTTAACTAGGTATAAAGAGTCGAATCGTGACGGGCCGAAGTCAAAAGTTACTCGACTGGCCCATATAAAATAAAGTTAAGAATTTACGACCTGCGGCTAGAAGGGCCGTATGACAAGAACCCTAACAGATTCTTGCAAAGGGGCGCCAAACTTCTAGTTGCACTACTTATGATAAATTTCACAAATGTGTTTCAGACACCAAGGCAAGTAAAGTATCACCGTGTTCATGTGGAGAATTCCGCTTCGTTTTCGAGATCCAGGGGTTTCCAAGTTAGATCCCAAAGACGATTTCTTATGATAATAAATAAAATGAATACGTCTCGATACACAATAAACGATGCATTCAAGTAAAATTTTGTTTTGGAGACTAGATATTTACCCATACACTAAATATCAGGTCAGCCTGAGCCAAATTTCTCTAAATTATAAAAGAGCTAAATATCAGGAGTTAAAATCGGATCATAAAATTGGCAGTGTTAGCAACTCCAATGGAAACTGTGTTACAAACTGCGAATATTATAGCAAGTTACACATTGGAAATGCCGCTTATATTAATTTACAATTGTAAGGAATGGATTTTGTTGCACCAAGTTCTCGAAAACAAAGCGGAACTCGGTATGTGAGCAAGATAACTATATTTCTTGTGTTGGTATCAGTAATCAGGGATTCCGCCAGAATTTTCACTTTAAGGG
>JAGDQP010035938.1:0-13287 GCA_022664845.1 Lepisma saccharinum | reverse complement strand
CCTTGCAGATGCCGGCATTCCTTTCAAAAACGTCTTAATAATGCTGTTCGTGAGCATTTTATCGCAATGAGACAACGCAATGCAATTGTTCACGACCGCACAATACGCATCTGGACCATGAATATTAAGAAAGGAATTGATCCACACAACACCTAATCATTCACAGCGTCCAGATCGTGCGCTTCAAACGAAAACACAAAATAGTCTCGCGCAAGATTACACATAAAGTTAGTGCGCGAGTCGACGTTGATGCTGCTGATGTTCAAACAACTGCCGCAGACTTTGTTCATGAGATCGTCTTTCATTGCAGAGCACGAGTTGACTGCAGAACAGGTCCTTAATACAGATCAGTCCAGATTTGATAAAGAGTTCCATTCGGGCAGAACTCTTGCCAGTCTTTGGTGCCATGGGTTCAGTCGCCGCAACGTCGCATTCATATATGATTATGCCGGTGATTGGAATGGATGACACACTGCTTCCACACATGTATGTTCTTGTTGCGGAGCCCAGTGGTCACTTTCCAGCGAGCATGGCTGCTGAATTCCCTAATGTGAAAGCATGTGCAAATAGATCAACGAATATGACCAAACGCGATTTGCAAATTTTCCTGGAGCAAGTTTTGTGGCCCGATCTGCAGGATAAGGATCGTGTTTTGCTTTTGGTCGACTCCTGGGCTGCAAACAAGGATGATGATCTTTACAACAGGACAGTTTCTGCCGGTGTTAAGTTGTATAAGAAGCTGATTCCTGCGAAATGTACAGGCCTTGTACAACCTGCTGATGTGTTCTTTTGTCCATTCAAAAACATGGTGTTCATCACAGATACATTGATGTTCTCATCCAGCATTAAAGTGTGGCAACGCGAGACCTTTCTCCGCCTTCAGTCCTTTGTTCACTACCAGTTTTCCGCAAGGCAATTCCAAAAGATGGTCCGCTTTGCGTTCTTCAAATGTGGCTACTCCAGTGAATATCCCGGGCAGTTCCAAACACCTTCCGAATATTGCTTCGAAACTACTTACAGAGGAATGCTGCAGGGACGCGTGTGACCAGCTTGCTTTCATCTCCTGTGCTCACGTCGAGAAATGTTTGTGTGTTGACCACACATTTATTCGTGACCTTCACGTCAACTGCAGCTAAACTACAACGGGTGAGTATTGTTCTCTATTTTATCTCCCTATTTGTATTCACGCGCGTCCGATATTCACGCACGACTATCGTTAACCCTTTTCATGTGCGTCCAGTCTTTCGTATTGTCTTTTGTGTTACTTATTTCTTTTTCTTTTGCCTGAATTGCTATTTTGTGCTATATCCACTTACTCAACTTTCTGCAGAACTGACAACACTGCGTTCCAGATGGCAACCCTGTTTATGGTCTTTCCTAGTCCTTGATGCCCTTCTTATGGTCGGTATGTTCCTTTTGGTTGGCTTTCTTTCCCTCTTTGCAAGATATTAACTTCCACCGTCATTCCTGCCTTTCTCTAATTTTGCCGCCATTCAATGTTTCCGCTTCCCTAGCTCCGCTCCCTATGGTCCTTAGCAGCTTACCTTTTGGTGATCTCCATATCTTTTCATGCTCAATCAGATGTCGTATGTTTTCATTGGATTTGCGCGACAACCATATGGTCCGTTACTTGTTAGATAAAAGTTAAATTACGATCGAGTGTTTAATATGAATCAAAAATAAAATTTTACTTGACTTAATTTGGTGAATTCTCAGAGTATGGATGCTACATTGGTACCCTGGGAGGGAGAAGAGAAACTTAAATAATTTTGTTTGTATAGGCGAAAATAATAAATATTGTAATAAATAATAAATTATACAAATTAGTTTTAGTTATATTCTATTGGATGACTCAAGTTTGTTTATTTGTTATTCCCGTTTTACTGTTAAGAGCTGTGACATTTGTTAACTGTAGTTTGAAGGAATTGGTAGTCATTTCAGGAACTACCTTTAAATATTTTAATACTAAAATGGAGCGCAGTACAACTGCTGTACTTTTAGTCGGATGCAAGTGCTGAATGTTGTGTTTAAATTTTGTGTGCAATGAGTTTAGGGAAAACAAATGGTGAAAAATTGCTATCTTTGCATGTAACCATCATATCTAGAGCATTCAGTTTTGTTAGTTTTTAGTCTAGACACTTTAGCACACACTTTCAAACTGTCAGCTTTCCCTAACCTTACCTTTCATTACACCTGGTGATGCGGATAGTTTTTACCGCGAAATCGATCGTGTTTTACTTTGTATTAATGAGTACCGTGACCATTGGGAATTATTGCTGCCACAAAGGTAAGAACATGAACCATCCTTCTCCATGTGCTTGACTACGTGCCCAGTTTCAGGTTTATATATATTAATATTATACATACGACATATCAACTCATTCCATTTGTGTATACCCATCAAATTGTGTGTCGTTATAGTATTTGATGTTTCCTTACCTAGCATTTTATTACAGTAGAATGTTAATCCACTTGTACTTCTGTTTGTAGATATATCCTATTAAAGCAGAGAACCGAACGACATGAGTTGTTCACTCCAGCCGTTTTGGGTACTGGATCAGATGAAGCCGCCAAAAAATTCCAGTTGCAGCCAGTAGAATACCTTCTAAGTTCTTCATCTCGACTAGGGGAAGTGATAGTGTTGGGTTTACTTACTCAGTTGAAAGAAGGTTGTTATTTTTTGGAAGACACTACAGGAGTGGTTCAGCTTGACTTAGCGAAAACAATATCCTTTTATTTTACACCAAAACTTCCAATTTTATGTACAAGGTTATTTTTAATCATATTGTTTAAAGTAATTCGAATTCTCGAATTCAGGGCAGTTTTGCGAACGTGTGATTTGCACATGCGTTTAATATTTGTCGAAAATTTGAAGAAATTCTTGTTGCTTGAGTCCATTTCTGCCTACAACTCTTCGTGGCTCTTTCTCTTACCATGAATACACTGACAGAAAATGAAATCCCGACACCAAGAAGGAATTACGGTAGGAGAATTAAAATTGGACAGCAGATTACCGTACATGATGTATCCCATTGTTACAAGGTCACAAATCATGAGGCGCGTGCGTATCGCCACGATGCATATGGGAAAGCTGTTCCAGTAGCCACGTGTGATTCTGTTCTTATGTGTTAGTGTTATTTTTGTTTATTGTATGAGGGGCTGTGACGTTACTACGAATTTTACATAATACCTCAAAAGCACCAGCAACGTGTATATGGGCAATTAATCCTATTTGAATGATAACTAGTGGAAGGCCTTCGAGAGGATGGATTCTTCGTTCGTGAGAATGCTTCAATAATAGATTGAGACGACTCTTTCGTGTACAACTGTTGGCAGCGATGTTCCCGGCAATATGCTCGTACAAGAGGATTGGGGTCCGGATGGTCGTGACGAATCGGAGGACATCTGCCGCTACAATTCTAGCTACCGTGAGACAGCATCTCAACTTGAACTGTTGTAAACCCTTTGTTGAAAAGTGGGCTCCGTACGAGGTGTCCTGTGGCGTGTTTGCTGCTGATTCCTGCCCATCGTAAAATGCATCTTTAGTGTGTTGCCCAAAGCCTATTGAAGGGCAGAATGTAGCTCTTGTGTTTTTCACGGACGAGAACTGT
Source organism: Lepisma saccharinum (assembly GCA_022664845.1). Taxonomy (NCBI): domain Eukaryota; kingdom Metazoa; phylum Arthropoda; class Insecta; order Zygentoma; family Lepismatidae; genus Lepisma; species Lepisma saccharinum. The sequence continues at coordinate 9,676 of JAGDQP010035938.1, read as the reverse complement.
TTCTGCTATGGTGCAAGTGATGGACGTACAAGGGGCAGGAAGAGGCCTGATGAACGTCTCTTGGCAAGCTGTATTCGTCTTCAACATACCGGAACGACCTATAGGCATGATGAGGGATTTCCTATGGTAACAAGACCACCCTTGTATCCCGAACACAGAGGCGAACGTTTACAACAGAATAAGGGTCGAACCCATTCTGCTGAGACATTCATGAACGGTGTTGATTAGTTCTATTTCAGCACGATAACAATAATCCCCATATCGCAGCTCTGCAATCCAACATGTTTTTCGATATGTGAACGTGTTATTCTGGTCTACAAGATTACCAGACCTTTTACTTATCGAGCATATGTGAACGTGAATGGATGCCAGCTCCGGGCTCATCAGGAGCAGAAACGACCATTGGCGATCTGACCGTCCAGGTGCAGCACGCTTTGAACACAAACCCACAGGATAATATCTAGCAGCTCTATGATGGAATACGTCCGCATGTGCGCGCCTACCTTCAATTTGCCGGTTAGGGTTGCCACCTGTCCCGTATTACAAGTAGTAAATTCACATGTATATTATCATATATTAATAACTTTAACAAATACGTAGTGTTTACTATACAGACTGGCGAGCAGACTCTCTTCACATTCCTAGGCTCCAACATGAGACCTAGGGTGAGTATATAATACTCGCTACTTCTGTTTGCTCTAGTTGATAACACACTGCTAAAAATAGCTGTGTTAATTCAACATTTGTTGATATCCCAGAGGGACCATCACTTTTTGTGTTTGATCAACATCGTCTGTTGTGCGATTTCGGTGATTCAACACTGTGGTAGTGCTAGCATGACAATTTGTATTATGTTGAATCACTGAAATCAACACCGTTTGTTTGTTGATTAAGAAAATGGTGGTAACCCAGGCATACAGCAAAGTGTTGAATTAACACAGGCTTTTTCTTTTTTGCAGTGCAGATACTAACCCCAACTGTGCTTATGAAAGTGAAATATCCATTTTCTCCCGTCGTTATTTTATTATTATTATTATTGTTTTCAGTGTGAGCATTCGCAGGCAACACGTTTTCTGTGTATTCTTGATTATTATGGAGTTTTAAATTGTACGGGTAGTCATATAGTAGTATAGAACCAAACTAGTTAGTTTCATTTTAGGTTATTTAAGATTTGTCCCGTATTTTTGGGTATAATCCCGTATATTTTGCCAAGCGTCCCGTAATTTATTCATTAAAAGGTGGCAACCCTTATTGCCGGTAGCTACAGTAGTTACTGAGGACAACAACATTGAATTTTGACATGGTGTTGTAAGCACATCCTGTAACTGTAACCTTGTATTGTAACTTGTATCGATGACCCCAAAGATTTTGTGGATCCGATGCTGGGCCGCCATCTACTAGTTTTGCGTTTCGAGTTCCGCGTTGGATTGTGGAAAATGTTTGTGGATTTTAAAAGTGTTGTACTCGTATAAACGAGACACAAGACGAAGCCAATAGTTACTAAAATGACCAAGACAAAATTTAGTTTACCACAGTTTTGTAACTTGTAGCAGTGTAATGTGTTATGTATACTAATCTTTTGTCCCCAATTTCATTCCCCTAGCATACACCTTCTTTTCGTTGGTAGTATTTAGTCTTCCGTCAGTGTAATTCGTCATAAAATTGACGGCAGATGGATTTTTCCAACTGTGATCGCTACTGTTAACATCTGTGAGATATTTATGTTGCAGCAGATCAGAATCCCGCTTTAAGAGTCCTTTTTGCGTTCGCCCTCACATTTTAAACATTTTTCAAAATCTAAGAGGATTATCAAATACTTGAGAATATAGTGCACTAGTATTTACAGATTACTATGAAATCCAATGGGCAGCGATCTCGAGACCTTCTCCGTAAATGAGTAATGAGACTTCAATTAAATAATGACGTCATAATCTTCGAATACGTATCACTCATCTATGGAGAAGATTTCGAGATCGTTACCCACTGGATTTCATGTTCTAAAATTTTTTATACTGCTCTTAGATATTGAAATATTTTTTAAAATGTTAAAAAGTGAGGATGGGATCAAGGAGTGCCCTTAACCCTGATTTGTATATTTTAATTCATTACACAGAGTTTTCTCTAGATACATGGCGTGGCACAAAAACGGGCCTTTCGAAATGATGTGAAACTGATACTGCATTTTATTATTAAAAAATTATTAACACATCCACTGCACCCTTACACATTGCCAATTGTAACATATACAGAGTTACGTTCGTGTTTTGAAAATGACGTCCTGTAGGTGACCAACATTTCGACATTGAAACTCGGAGAATCTGCAATGAAAAGTCGTGACACGTTCATCAGCATATGAATATGCTGAGTTTCTGAGTTAAGTACGGATGTTGTTTCTCAGCTCAGCAGTGATGTGTGGACGCCTTGCAAAGTACCCCTTCCCCCCACAGGATGTAATCACAAACCTTCAAATCTACTGACCTGGGAAGCCACAAAATGTCACCATGCCTTGAAATAATGCGGTTTACGAAAAGTCTGAGAAATCTTGCCGTGAAATTTGCGCTGCACACTGAGATGTAGCACCGTCTTGTTGAAACCAAAATGGCTCATTTGAAGGGACGTGTGCAAGTTCAGGTGCGAGGAATGTGTTTAGCCTGTCGGCATGCCGTTGAGATGTGACCGTGGCTGCTGCTCCTCGAAAAAGGATGGACCGGTTATTCCAGCGCACACCACACACTGACTAGCTGACAGTGTAGCGTGCGTTGATGCAGTCCACGGAGAACTGGAAACCAACATCCATATTGAAAGCAGAAGCATGCCTATTCAGCTGTTGGAACGTAACCATGGACGATTTTCATTGCAGATTGTCAGACTGTTAACGTCAAAATGTTGATCACCTTCAGGATGTCATTTCAAGACATGAACATGACTGTGATTTTTTTTCACAAATAGTAATGTGTAACGGTGCAGAGTGTGTGTGTGTGTAATTTTTAAAAATAAAACGCGGCATACATTTCATTGTTTTTAAAAAAGCACACCCTGCATTTTGACAAAGTGAAACAATTTCTAGTGACGTTCTGATTGTTGAAATTGTTGACATGGAAATACTGTTTTTTTTTTTTTTGTTTTTTTTGTATTAATTTATAAATGCGTATTTATTTTATTCAAAATTCAGAATAGGAGCATTCATACAGAGTTTAAGAGGTTATTATTAATTATTATTATTATTATTATTTGGTAATTGAACGTTGAAACAATCAGCGTAACACTTTAAAACATAATAAAATGCAACGAAACATAGTTTGCTTAAGTGTTAATTGAGAAGCTTGTTTCCAAAAGGTACTAAATCCTTTTTACTTTTTTTTTTTAATTTCTTCTATATTTCATATATGATACAAGTTCCTGATTCGATTTTGAAACAAATGTTATATTAAACCATTGATTTTAATTGGATAGAGTACTTCCTCGTTTAAACTCAAAGCAAAAACTAATCAGGAACTTGTATATTATATGAAATATATTTATAGAAGAAATTTAAAAAAAAAAGTAAAATGGATTTTGTACCTTTTGAAAACAAGTTTCTCAATTGTCATCAGATTTTGTGAAACTCGAATTAAATAATATAAGAAATAATGTTTTCATATATGGCTGAATTAAGTGATTTTTTTTTTTCAGTTATGTTAATAACTCACCTAAAGCTTCCTAGTATTATGTAGATCCTTAGTACATGGCTACATGCTCTTAGTAAATAAGACATTTTCATTAAATTTATGATTGACCTTAACGTATGAAGTACAAATTCCATACAGGGCTACATACAGAAAATTGCTTTGTCTTAGCTGAAGGATGGTATGAAGATAAAATATTCCACGTTAACGCCATGGGCTTCCCGCCAGCTGAAACAGCAAAAACTACGAGGTAGTTCTTTTCTAATTCTATGAAATGTGTGTAAAATTAAGGTGTATTCAGGAAATTAAAAAGTTAGGGGAAAAAAACGTGAAGAGAGGTGAATTGGTTACTGTTCCTGTATGAAGAAAACTGAGTTTTGGGGCCTTGAATCGTCCCAGCATAAACCGATATGCATAATTGCATATGTAAGATGCAATGGAAATCAAATACACAAAGTCTCTAATCTTGTAATCTAAAATAAAAGATTTGTAATGAAAGTTGACAGATGCGCCGATGATCAGTAGCTGGACAAGCAGGGAATCAAAGCAGGTCTCCAGATTGTCGAGCGATTTTTCTACCACGTTAAGTTACCATCGACACAAAAGTACTTGAACAGAAACAACTTCAGCTAAACCATCTTTACTCTAATATCGAAATCAAGTTTTTGATTAGGGATTTTTTCTGCATATTTTGTAATCCGAATAATTTCTATAGTTCTCTTATGTGTGGATATACAGGGTCCGTCCGGAAAGTAGTCGGACTGAATTTTCCCTGCCACAACGGGATGAAGAAGGGGGATCTTACTGCGCTGGTTGGGTGGTGGTGGGGTCTTAGCTACCAGCGCAACAGTCGCCGGTCGTCTACAAGCCTTCCCGGAGTGTAGATCGAGTTGAAGGTGCCGTGTCACGCTCCACAATGAATCGTTTGTTAGAGCATCGGTACGCGGTGAAGTTTTGCGTCGAACTGGGTAAAACTGCGAGTGAGACCCATGACATGATCAAGACTGCGTATGGGAGTGATGCCATGGGTCGATCAAGTGCTTTTGCGTGGCACAAATTGTTTCGGGAGGGAAGAGGGCAAGTTGAAGATGAGCAACGGTCAGGACGCCCTGCAACCTCAAAAAGTGACGAAATCGTGGTGAAAGTGCGAAATCTGTTGAACGCTGACCGCAGATTGAGTGTGCGGATTATAGAAGAACAATTAAACTTGCCAAAAACTATTGTGCATAAAATTGTGACCGAAAACCTCGGAATGCGGAAAGTGTATGCAATGCGCCGAGCCACACCGTCTTTGCTGTCATGGACTTCCTGACCAAACATGGCATCACACAGCTTCCCCACCCACCCTACAGCCCAGATCTCGCTCTCCCAGACTTCTTACTCTTCCCCCGACTGAAACGGGTCATGAAAGGACGGCACCACGGCTCGGTCCAGATCATTCAAGAGGCCGTAACGAGGGAGCTGTAGAGCATTCCAGTTTCTGCGTTCCAGGGAGCCTTCAGTGATTGGCAGAGTCGCTGGCAACGCTGTGTTGATGCGGAAGGGGAATATTTTGAAAACTATTAAGTCGGATGTGTCAAAATTGTCAATAAATGGGTTTACGAAACTTCAGTTCGAATACTTTCCGGACGGACCCTGTATAGTAATACTGATTGACCCGGAAATAATTGCAACACAAATGATTTTTGAACCAGGATGTGTAACAAGGTGTAATTAGTAACATTTTAAAAATCAGCCTCTTATCTCCTTTGGGAAAGTCTTGGAAAATGGCGGCTGTTAAATGACCTCTGAGATTTTAGTTGAAATGTCGCCACAGATTGCGATAATCAAATATTGAAATGAAAGATGTAAAAACTTGTTCAAAATTACGATATTTCTTGAGTGCTCCTTATGGTTAACACTTTGTCTCTTTGAAAGAGAATTACAACAGTGTAGCAACCTAATCAGTTAAACAAATCTTCCTCGTCTTCACAAAATTCACAGGCGTTTTCCACATTATCACAAGTTTTTTCTAGACTTCTAGACTCTACTTACCACAAATTTTCTTGTTTATATTTTATGGATTCCAATTAAAACAGTGTAGGTATCTAGTCACTAAAACGAATGATCTTCGTCTTCATAAAATTTCGAATTTCTTTCCACACTGCATAAGTTTCTTACACACTGCCCACAAACCAATGCACAAACTAGATCTACTTCTCGCATGTACACCTCAATCTTTTATAGTTTTCGTGTATGCATATTTAATAGATAAAAACTAAACAGTAATCTATATCACTAAAACGAATCGTTTTCATTTCAGTCTTTTTTCACATGATCACAGATTTCTCCCAGATTGATGTAGAAAACATTCCATACTTCTTGCATGAACACATCATACGTATAGTGCTTTTGTGCATATGTATATTTAATTGATGACAAGTAAACAGTGTAGCAATCTAATTACTAAACCAAATCGTCTTCATTGTCAGAAAGTTCTGAGTCCTTTTCTACATTATCACATGTTTGTCCCAGACACAGTCCACAAACTGATGTACAAAACAAACCATACTTCTTGCATGAACACTTCCTGCTTATACAGTTTCCATGTCAGTTACGATGAATGATTTTCAGGATATTATCAGGAGCAAGTTTCTTGTCTGTCATCACTGGAAAATATATTCCCTTACTTGTGCCATACCTAATCTTCAGGTTGCATTTCAGAGGATAGACTCTTCCATTCCATGATTTGGTAGTAAACACACAAAGAATGGTATTTAAGTGCAGCAGGAGTAGGGGAAGGGTTTTCGGGTCGTACAAAATTTGTTGTTGTACTGACTTTGCTATGAAACATTCTTATCCTTAAAGCTACAAGAGATTCATTTTCCTTGCCTTTGTACAGCCGTGTTGTTGCCTGTTCTCCAGCACGAATGATTTCTTCTTTTGAGGCATTTTCAGAATTGAAAATAGAGATGGATTTCTGGAAGTCCTCATCGGAATTTGCAAGTTCTAATGCCACTTGTTTTTCTTTTCCAAAAATACGTGATGATGTATCACAACCAAGGAATGCGTGGATACATAAAAGATTGTTACAGAGTTTATCGCAATGTCTGTTTTCGTAGATTTGATGTCCCGAAGTATATTTTCTGTTTTAAAAAACAAAGCGTTCGTGTTTGATGGTGACAGACTTAGGAGCAGAATGAGCAGATCCATATCATTTCCAACAACATAAGTATCTTGGTTTGCTGATTCTTGAATAACTGTGTTAACTATCAGTGTATCTGCATCCCTGTCCGAATACAAAACTTTAAATCCAGCAGCAGCAGAATGCTCCAACCCTAATTTTCGAATAAACCTGTCTTTGTAATTCCTTAAAAAGACATCCTTTTTCATAGAAAGTTTCATTCCTAGAGAAAGGTGCACATCAGGAGCGCTCAGACCTCTAGTTCATCTTAGATGTGTGCAGTCCTTTTTCGATGGACTACTGATGTAGCCATCGAAGATAATTGAAGCGTCACTGAAGTGCGCCTTCGTGTAAGAAACGTAGGACTCAAATATTGTTTTGAATGTCTGATTCACTGTCCAATTGACTTGGTGGAGCAACCATCCGCCATCAGTCATATATTTACAAGAAGTCTGTGTATTTGAAGGTGATCTTGTCATTTTCCATAAAGCATTAGCTAGTGTTGCTTTATTTGCTTGGTTAGACTTTCATAATCTTCAAGTAAAGCTCGTGGAACAGAACAAAGTTCATACGAGAAAAGTTCTAGATTCATGTTTCTCTCATGGCAACAACTGCTAATCTTTGGTAAAGCTGTTTATGTTCCATACTGAATGATCCCTTATTCGTATGTATGGATCTCTTGTATGCCATTGTAATGGCTTTATCCTTTTTTGAAAATGTAAATGCGTCTGTCGAATTTCCCGTCATTTTCTGTAAAATATTTCGTCCAACACATTTTGCTTATCAACATTAACACAATCATGAGCAGTTAAACCATTCACAATATTAATAAGTTCCTCTTCACTTCGGAACGGTTGACATAATGTTAAGAAATCAAGTTTCTTTTTAGTATCAGCTGCATCCCTACTCATCCTGTTCAGTGAAATATTTCTATGCTGGTCTCTTGTGAAGAACGATACACTTGTAAGTTCTTGCATAGATGCATTGATCTGAGAGCAGACAGGCATTGATAGAACCCACACTGATCTTTGATTTTCTGTCATTCCACGTCCATGCGTAAGACCGCCTACACTCTTCACTGATCTCATGAGTGTTTGTTCAATTACCAAATCACCAGAGAATCGTGCCCAAAATCGGTTACTTCTTACAACAAATTTACCGTCATGGAACGCAGAAGCTACATCATGATGCTTCTTGTCTAATTGTGCCATTTGCTGGAGATAAATATAGGTTGACTTAGTATAATGAGCATGTTCAGCTGCTGCAAGATAAGGTGATAATGATCATTCTATATATGTATTTCAAATGTAAGTCCCAGTCTCCAGTCCGTTCAGCGGCTAAGAAACTTCTTAAGATGGAAACCATCTCCATGTACTGGAACCAAAGATGTGCAGTTCTTCCAAGGTTCTACTAAGTGAGCTATTCTCTTCAGCTCAGCCGACGATGTAATATCATCAAGATAAATTGTCTCATTTAAAATTCCCTCATACAGGTTCTTCACATCTTTAATGTCCGATATTTTGTCCTCAAAATGTTCATTATCAGTATTGATGCCGTAAGTTTGCATTAAAGCCAATATGTTCAGGGCTAATTCTACTAAAATGTGAGTACGAATAGCTCTGGAAACTGCTTTTCCGCTCAAAATGTGACCTACTGTCTTTTCAGGATAAGCAGTTTGGAGAACTTCTGACAGGCCTGAGTCTTCCATGATAGTACCAATACATCCAAGAAAGCTAACTCTGAGATGGAAACCTCCAAGTAAAATATAACAGACCTTAGAGTACTGTCTGTTGGCTCACTGTTCATAATTATGTGACTTTTCCAGTATTATGGTTGATCAAATCTAACTATGGGTGTTTTATTGAACTTTTTGGCTTCTAAACATCTATAATAAAGTACTGAATATATGTAAGATATATCGTTGGGTTTGTGAGCTACCATACAAAGGAAGAGGACATCAAATTTTACTGGATGTTCTTTTCCTTCATGAATGGCTTGCGTAGTGCAGGACCATGTAGGGCAGGTCTCGTGAAAAAAAAAAGATATATACCATAGCATATCTGTTGCACTTATTTGTTCTGCAGTCGAGTATGTAGGCAGTTCGTTAAAATTTAATTTCTTATTCTGTGATTTGTGGAAGTGAAGGAATGGAATGGTGGAAACTTTTTTTTACATCATCCAATGAAACAGACCGTCTAGGAAGTTGGTGACATTTTTGACGTGACTTAGGTGTGACAGCTGCAATAATTCGCATTCCGTGGAATGTGATCATCCATCAATGGGTGCAAACGTCATGATCGACATTGTCAACAGCAAATTGCAAGCAAGCGTTGGGTGGCACTTCGACTATGTTCTGTCCAGTTACTTGTGCTGCACATCTTTCAAACTTTTTACTTCATGATAAGATGAACAAAATCCCAATTTATGTAGCGTATCGATAAGAAAGCAAGAGCCGTAATGATGATGCATTTCAACACCCAAGCCAAGTTGAATTGGTGCTATTAGTGCCCGTGGTATACATGCTTGCATGATAACCTGGCCAATAGCAACAACTACAAGTTTTAAGTTTTCGTCAGTCATAATTGAGGTAGGCATTTTTTTTTAAGGATGGAGAAAGAAAATCAAGAGCGGATTCCACACACAAGCTGTTGAGATCGGTGTACATATCCATTGGCGAATTCTTCTCTTTTATTTCGTTTTTTCACAGTCTTTGCCGCTGTTTTTAAAATTCTGTGTTTTTCTTTTTCAATGTCGTTCTCCTTTGGTTGATGGTTGGAACTCATGAAGAATTGACCATAGCACTTTCTCTAAATGTTACCACATTCTCTTTTCCGCAGCCATTCTCTGT
>JAGDQP010035937.1:0-19311 GCA_022664845.1 Lepisma saccharinum | reverse complement strand
CAGTCTTGTTCAATGAAGTAGTTTGATTCACTTCAGTCTCGGTGGAGAGGGAAGTTCTTGACCTTGTGTGACAACTGGAAAAGTTTCCATACACAAAGGCACGTCACGAATAGAAGGAGCGGTGAACGAATATGGTTTCTGTACTTTAGTAGGGTCAAGTAGAGCAGGCTGGGGATATATACTAATTAAGTGATCTGGATTTTCACAGCGATGATAGCTTTTGTGTCGTTTGTCCCACTACTTGACAACTATGACCGAAAAGAGAAATATATTTGGGTGGTACATCTGTTACCTTATTGAAAACTATCAAGCGTTTGCCACTATATATGCGAAGATATATGGGTGTGACCATACTTGATTTGAACAACTTTACAAATGGTACCGTATTTAGTAAAAAAAAATGAGCTCCTTGTGCATCGGTTATTTCAAGGGGCACTGTTGACACAGTTAGTTTGACTTTGGCACTTTCTTCTTCCTGAACACTCAGTTCCTAATAAACACCTTCATCTTTATAGACAAATTTACCTTGACATGTATTGATCACTCTATTCACAATTTCTTGATTTTGTACATTTTAAAAAAATAGCGTTTTTGTATGAGCACAGTGCTACAGCTTCAACTTCTAATGGATTCAGTTTAAATTTTTCCACCAATAATTCATGAACAATATGGGTTTTAGGACGAAATCCTAACTCATGACAGTTAAATAACAATTATGTGTTTTCTCGACACAAAAATGTTCATACTAATAGCACTGTTCTACTAACATTAAATATCACACGGATATCGAGTTGCTATTCAGCGCTCATTTAACTGTAGTCTGATTAACTACTGTCACTCATTATTGAGACCGAAAGAAAAATCCGAAGTAGTAGATTCACGGGCGTGAGCACAAAACGCGTTTTGCTCCGGCAACTGTCACTTACAGATGAACCTAACGATTGAGTAACCGCGGCACAAAAAATATGTTTCAAAGATACGTTAATATTTGTTTGGTATTCACTTAGCTTAATAAATATTTTCTATCATAGTAACAAAGGTACTGTTTGATTTTCATTATTCACTTGGAGTGATAAATATTTTCTGTCGTGTGGTAACAAAAGTACTGTTAGATTTTTCTATTCACCAAGATTAACAAATATGTTCTACCATTGTAACAAAAAGAATATGCATTTTGTTCCTCATTTGGCTTAAGAAATCCATTCTAGCATGAAAACCCAAACTACTGTTTGAAATAGCTAAGAAACTTTGGAAATAGCTAAGAAAAAATGCCAACCAAGATTGCTGGTACAAACAATGTCTCTGTTCATGTCGCGCGTGCAACAAATAAAAAACCATCGAACCTGAGTTACCTAACCATAAGTGCCCTTGATCACTACTTTTATTAAATTTCCTGATGCCTATGAACATGAAAAAGAGCAACTGGCTCCTCTCTAAGGAGAGCCCACATGGAAACGCTTCCGGTACGGTACAGTACTTTGGCGTATCCCCACCGGTAACAGGGCGCTGCGGCCCCTCCCCCGCGGCTAACGCCACCCAGCTCCAATCGGACGCACCGTTGCCCCCTTTCACACCTCGCTTCGCTAGGTGTACATCCTGCTCTTGTGGGTTTATGTATATACTAGTTTTAGTGGCTTCTTTTAAAATTATAAATCACTACATTTATTAAATTTCCTTTTGTGTATTTACATTCGTAAGGGAAGTGTTTCCACATAAGTCCTCCTCCTCATAAGAGGAACCAGTGCGAATTGTTTAAAACCAGCGCACAAAAAGCCCTGTCTGGCAACACTGAGACATGCGCACACTACAGGAGTAGAAACAGAAAAACCAAGGTGGTGCATTGCTGTCCTAGTATGTAAGTTAGAACATTTAATATGTTTCTACTATGTTGCTAGCGTCCTTATGACACTTAATTTTCCCCACGGTTTAGGAAGTGCTGAATGCCACTTAATAAAGATAACTCCATAATAAAATCATATAACGCCATATAACAGAAGGAGCTCTTGGTAAGTATTACCCAGAAAGAGAATATTCTCAAAGAGGAATTCTGGTTCCAAATTGACAAATAGGAAGTGATTAAATCATGGGAGAAGTCCTGTAAGTAGCTTCGTTTGTTTTAGGGGTTCACCAAAATATATTAGGGGGTCCCCTACACTGTTCAAATCTATAGTGTAGTCGTTTAATTTAAATGTTAGCATGTTCACTAAATACCGTCAGCATCGAACGTCTTTTTTGTCTGACGATTTAGCCGAATAGATAAGACGCTCGACTTCTAACTGAGCATCCCATGTTCAAATCTCGCTACAGCCGTAACATTTTTCCTCCCATACCAAAATCAACACCATGTGCTGTGTTGATTTAACACATAAAATTATTTAAATAAAAAAATTATATACCGCATTTTTAAAATTGACTAAAAAGTAAAAAACAATTTCTCCTAGCACCGTACAGATCTATGAACGCATACAAATTCCTAACCCCATACACAAATTTTCAGGACATTTTGGGGCTCCTGCATCTTCCCAAACCTGATCCTACCACATTTGGTTGCATTCTGTCCAGTGATTACGTCTCCACAGTTCTCTGAGCAGCGATACTTATTTAATGATCACCTGGTAGTTTCATTATGAAATTCACTGTTTGTTTGCCTGAAAATCATATGATCTGAGTGTACCTTCTCCAAACTGTATTATATGCACAAATATTTTTCTAGTAATTTAACAGAAATTCTCTTCAAGGTTTTTGTTGTCTCCCCTCACGAATATCTTACGGAGCTCAAATTGAAGATTTTCCTGGAAGGATATACTAACCTTGTATTCCGCGTCAGAACTTTGCCAACGGAGACCTCACCTGATGTCCGAAGTTTATATCCTTATCAAAGGAAGTGCTTGTTTAAGGATGAAGGGGATTTAAGTATTAGCCCAGCTTACAGTTTTCAAGCCTGTAAAGTACAGTGTAAAGTGAACGCCTACCTTGAAAAATGCAACTGCGTTCCCCATTTATACGACAAAAGAGGTAAAGATTATTTTTATGTAATCATATTATGTAGGATTATTTTTAATTTAATTTTATAATATTAATCATGTATTACTTTCAAGATAGAAATTTTGTAATTATTTACATCTCTTTCCACACGATACCAGAGTTCGGTAAGGTCTTCAGAAAATATTTCTGCTATCAAGCAACACAATCTGTGAAAATAAACACAACACATAACTGAATAATATAATTAAGAATAATTGTTTGCCAATGTTCTTGTCCAACCAGAATAAAGTATTTGGAACATTGTATAAGAAAATAATAAATTGTTAAATACTATCAGGGATATTTTACCATTTTTGTCTCATTAATGCCCATATTTTCTCAACCTACGCTACATATGGGAAAAGGGTACTTTGCAAATATTTTAGCACTTTCTTTCGCACCTTTGTTCTGAAGGGGAATAAACCCCAGAAGCACCCACGTTAATAAAACCTTTTATTGAACGGTAATTTACAACCAAAAACGTTGGATCGCCTTTTTTTATTTGTATACAACCGTTGAAAAGGCGGACATTACACGGTTTTATCAACGTTTAATGAACTTGTGTGCTACTGGGGAAACGTGTAAATCAATGTGGAGCTGCAGCTTTCCTGAAATATTAGTCAGCAATTTCATCTTATCTATATTATTGAACCGTAAATACGTTATCGATAAAGAAGGTAAATGGATAATAATATGGATAAGCTACTCGTATATGAATAAAGAAAGCTTAAATTATGTTTGAAACAATATCTGGTTAGGTGATTGTGGCACGTATACTAAATCCATGTAGTACATTTATCAATTATTAACTTTCAAGTTTTCGGCATTTGAACATGAATATTTGTTGCACATTTAAACAGGGTGTTGATTTTTTTTTCAAAATAACTATCTGAGTGTCTGTATTCCAAGGTGAATGTAATTTTATTTTAAAGAAACAAACAAATAATATTTAAATATCAATTTCTGTGAATTGCTAAAAATATATCTAGTGATATTGAACCTTAGTAACATTGGCAGGGAAGAAAAGAACCTCATGTAGTAGTTTATCTTTTCTTACTACATTGTGGCAGCTCCTGTACCTTGTCACATGTTTTTCATTATTTTACCGAACTGTACATAAACCTTTTAAAGGAAACAAATACGATCATCAACTTTTGAGAAACTGTGGAATCGAGCATAATACAAAGTGATGGGGTGCTTAGAAAATTCCTATGAATCAATTAAATGATCAAGAGAAGCAGATTGATATTTTCACCCTAAACTACAACTCTAAAGAGAAAGGCTTGAAAAAATAGTTTGGTTTACTCATAAAAGTATGTTCATGAGTAAAAAGAAATACTGACATAAAATCTGTGGTTTCGATTTTGATAAGTAAAGCAAAGGGTACAGTTACTCAAAGAAGTTAGTATATAAACTGGGAATGAATGATTAGCATCCAAACATAGTATTAAGTTTCTCGCATTACATAATGTTGTCAATTCAGAGTATAAGTTGATTTCATTTTTTATAATCGCTAAATTTTACCCTAACTATTTTATTTTCCTTTACGTCCTTTGGACTTAACAGCACTTGAACATTGTTAGTCGAAGCATTTTATTTGCAAATTTACTATTTCGGTTTAAGTGCAGATATTTGAACACTTCTTGCTCTAGGTTACTCTCCTGCACTATAAAATAAAATAACCCTTATTTCTAACCAGAAAATGGCTCGTAAGGTCTTCACGTAAGCCCTTCATAATTCCACGAAATATATTGAAGGGGCTATTCAGCATTTTTCTCGAAGGAACCACATAAAACCACGATATTCGTAGAAATGTGTGAAAATCCATGTTAAATTGGACACCGCCGTATCCAAGTCCCTCTCCCTCTTAATCTCGTTTTCTCAAAACTCCCCTTTTCCGTAAATTACAATCAAATTTGCATAACTCAATCAAATTGTAAGATTTTTTTTATAATTTTGGAGGCAAATTGTTAGGAATTATATTGCCAATACTATACAGTTAATAACTCTAATTTGACAAATTCTGACAAATGGTCCTTTTTAGTTTTCCGCATCAAACACGCATACCTAGTCGGTAGGGTGCTCGACTTTAGTGCGAGAGGTCCCGGATTCGATTGCCGGTGGGGGTTCAAAATTTTGGCGTTGACCCACCATCGTGAGGACAATTGGGGAGCTGCTGAGAATAAAAGGCAGTGACGATCACAGTCGAGAGCTTCGGCTCTCCTCTCCTCTCCTCTCCTCTCCTCTCCTCTCCTCTCCTCTCCTCTCCTCTCCTCTCCTCTCCTCTCCTCTCCTCTCCTCTCATAGTCATATATATATGATTCCAACCAACTTCGTCAACTTTGTGGACAAAAAGAAAGACAAAGAGAATGAACACAACGCTACAACCACGGCTATGAATCATTATGGTAGAACAAGCTCCGAGCTGAACTATTGTTCAAATGTAAATAAAGTAGAAATTATATAAAGTTCCTTTTTTTAATTTTCCATGTTTCATGTATCTATGATCTAATGTTCCATTTATTGCAATTTCCCTAGATTCTATACATATGAAAACTATACCCTACAATTTGGTAAGAGTTTTTAAAAAGGAGTTTAACGTCCCAAGTGAGAATAAGCAACACTTCATCGCTACTGATTACGAACGTGCTGATATCGCTATTAAATTTATTCTATGATCAATAATGGGGAAAGAATAACTTTCTTCAATTTATTTAACCACAGCGAATGCTTGTCAGTTGAGGCTAGTAGATTTTATTAAAATGTATTTATTGCTTTTAGGTATCTTAGGCTCAAACATGAGAAATTAGTAGCTGTAGAAAGAGGTCCAACTAGTAAATCAATATTTGAAAACAGGATAGTGAATACTCATGTTTTGCGAATATCAGAACTTAGTTTGTTTAGAGACCAACAAGTGAGTTTTATAAAAATTATAATAAATAACAAATAAAAAAATTACGATAAAGAGAACGGAGTCTGTTTTGTAGAGGAACTTATCTGTTGATGAATGGCTTATTCCTAACACATTTCATACAGTGGAAAACAGCTAATTTTGTAATTTGGGTTTTTGAAAGAGACCGCTCATTTTATCATTGACTGAGTGTACTTACGTCTCCAAATTTTAGATGCATTGTAGCAGTGAAAAAGGGTTATGTTAGTTAAAGTAAGGGGTTTATCGTATATACATCTTTAATAGTATCCAAAGGCCAATATTAATATTCCTAATTATTTATTAGAATGCCAAGGAATACAATACATGTGATATGTTCAGAACCGAAGAAGTAGTCAAGACAACATCGCATTGTTACGTATACATAAATCATTATCCATTGTTATCCGAACATCCGCTCCTCCTCCTGGTAAACTAAGTTACTTTACAAAATCTTCTAAATCAATTACATGTTTATGCAATTCCATTATTACAAGTATAAGCATTCATAATATCCATTATCGCATAGACTTCATCAAAATGCATGATATCCAGTGTCGCATAGACTCATCAAAATTAAATGTATCCGTGATTGCATAGACTCATCATATCCAGAGTCATCTATTTAATCACCCATAACCACTTCTCCGGGGCGTATTTGCTAATAATCTCATATGTAAAGTTGTTGAATTTGAAATTCCTGTACGAAAAGTGATTGACTCGGTTTGGAACTTGACGTAATTCAAGTTTTGGAACAATATTTACTCTGGATGCAATTCTGGACAGTGTAGATTACTCGCTGTAACTAGCTGGTTACATCTGGAGTCAATCTTACGTTCATAGCGATTACAAGAATGATATGTTAATATAGTATTTACCATCGTACTTAACAAATCCTCCTTAGTTGGAAGTTGCATAGATATATGACTTATGTGAGTTCAAGTTTACCATACTAAGCTCGTGTTTCTGATTCATTTTCCTGGTACTTGAGATTCTTGTTCAGATATCTGACTGGTCTTGGTGGATTCGAAGTTTTCTTGTCGCCAATTGTTAGCTGAAGTAAGAGGTTTATCGTATATGCATTTTTAATTAGTATTCAAAGGCCAATATTAATATTCCTTGGCATTCTACATGTGATATATTCATAACCGAAGTAGTAGTCAAGACAGCATCGTATTGTTACGTATACATAAATCATTATGCATTGTTATCACAACAGGGTACAATTGAAGGGATGATATTTTTATACACTTCTTGGAGTGTACATTGAGTGGAGATGAGTGAGTTCTAAATTTTGTAATGTCGTAGAAAATACGTATGTCTGCAAAGTTTCAAGTCGACTGTAGTAGAGAAAGTATGTGTGTAGAAACTGAAGGGGATGAAATTGTTTTACCCCTAGGGAGTAAGAGGTGGATTTGCGAAAACTTTGTATTGTCATCGGAACCTATGTGCGCCTATGTTTCAAGTCGATTGGAATAGTGCAGATAGGTTAAAACTGAGTTTAAATTTGCACGAATCAAATTTACAGACATTAAATATCGTTCAATGAGCAGAGGTGGGAGTGAGTTTCGAAAATTTTACAATGTGGTCCGAAATACATATGCATGAAAACTTTCAAGTCAATTGGAATAATGGAAGTGAGTTTAAACTGAAGGACGGGGAATTTTTATCCCCTTAGTTCGGGGGGAAGGGAGTTGAAGGGACGGTGAGGGCTGAGCTTTCAAAGAATTTTGTTCTCATCGAAACCACATGTGCCAACTAAGTTTCAAGTCTGTTGGAGTGATGCAAATGGGTTAAGATTGAGTTTCATGATTTGAAAGAACCAAACTGACAGAAGAATTAATTTATATAAAATCATTAAATGAGTTGGGGTGAGTTTTCCAAAATGTTATCATGTGTTTAGAAGAACTTACGCATGGAAAGTTTCAAGTCGATTCGGTAAGTGTAAGTTTGCTTAAATTGAAGAGGGTGAAATCTTTTACCTCCCGGTGACAATGGATTGAGTGCGGGATAGGGATAAGCTTCCAAATATTTTGTATTGTCATCGGAACTGTGTGCTGCTACTACCTATCAAGTTGATTGAAGTAGTTCAAATAGGTTAAAATTCAGTTGCAAATTTGAAACTAACAAACTGACAGATTTGCAAGTTAAATAAAACCGTTAAATAATCAAAGTTAAAGTAAAAGTCAAAGTTAGTAAATTCAAGCGCGTGAAACATGTTTCCAAAGAGAGGAAGAAAGAAATAGAAATATTTTCATTAAAAATTCGGTCAATAATATTCTCTAACATCTGTAGAGAAGAAATATCATATATTAAATATCTGCATAGCTGTCCTATTTTCGGTGTGAAAAACTACGTTTCATTGCATGTATCATATATGACGCACGGATACGCTCTGACTACTTTTGAGAAAGATTGGATAGATTGTTGCTTTTTGAGTTTCATGATGTTCTTGTACGTTTTGCTCATACTTAAACATAATTTAACTCCAAAACCTTTGTAACATTTTTAATGTGGCCCTTCTTTCAGGATTCTGAAGGGGGTAATTTCTTCCGCGGGGGATACAGAATTCAGTGCAGTGGGATGACACTAGTATTGTTTCTTATTGTCCTGATTTAAAAAAAATCAGGGGGCTGTTGTTCATGATTTATAAGGTTAGTGGGTGGAGAAGGGGGTGTCTGTAATCTCTGTGTTATGGTAATACAAGTTACACTGAAGTGCCAAAAGTCATGGAGTACCTACCTAATAACGTGTGTAACCCTTCGAGCACTGTGAAGTGCAGCAACTCGACGTGGTAGGGACGCGACAAGTCGCTGGTAGTCCGCTTAGAGGGATGTTCAGCCATGCAGTCTCGATTACCGTCCACAAGTCGGTGGTTCTTGCATCTGGAGGATCCTTGGGACGAATAGCACGTTCTATGATATCCCACATGTGCTCGTTATGGTTCATATCCGGCAATCTACGGGGCCATGTCATACGTTGAAACTTAACAGAAAGTTCTTCAAAGCAGTCGCGTACCATTGCGGCCCGGTGACATGGTGCTTTCTAATTGTTAAAAGTCGCATTGCTGGCTAAGTACACGAAGACCAAAAGGGCTGGAGATGGTTTTCAAGCAGCTGAACATATCGCTCTCCGATCAATGTCTGCTTCAAGCGAACCAGAGGACCCAAAACATGCCAGATAAACAAGCACCACACCATGACGGATCCACCACAAACTTTCACAGTTCCTTGTTGACAACTTGGATCCATGTGTTCATGGGGTCTGCGCCACATCCAGACCATACAACCCGCGTGTACCAATGAGAAACGTAAGTCATCTGACCACGCTACACGTTGTCAGTCCTCTAAGGCCCAATTTACGTGTCCCAGAGTCCATGTGAGTCGCAGTCGCCAATGGGCAGCGATGAGTAGCAACACATATGTCGGTCTTCGGCTGTGATACCCTATCCAAACTGCGCTGTACTGACCTCTGAGATATTTTCCTGGGACGTCCTACATTGATTCCTGCTAACAGATCACGCACTATTAGTTGTCTGTTGCCTGGACGAGTCTACCCAGACGTCGTTGTTCGCGGTTATTCAGCAGCAGTAATTCTATTACACGTGTTGAAATTAGAACGTTTTAAGTAAATGCTATTACATCTGTTCATGAAAATCGTGATACAAAATATGTGTTAATGATCATTAGATATTTTTGTAACTTTACCACATTAAACGAGAGTTAAAAAAGGTTATGTCATAACCTCAAAATAATTGCAAATTTAAATCCATATTTTTGTATTAATGGTCTTGATAGCGGCCCAATGTTTCAGTTATATTACACATGACGTATTTCCCCACAAACAATACCAAATTTTTAGTGCCAAAATGTCATATTTATGTACCAAAAGTTCTTATTAATAAAATTGCTCATACTTTGTGTCAAAACTTTAGTGTCAGGATGCTAGAGGGTATAAGAATTTGTAAAAATTTACATGGAAGTTAATTTTGTGACCAAATTAATAATTAATAATTACAACTTTTGAAAAGTTCGGGCGTTGTCTGTAACCACTTTTGGAAATGTAAAAAGCAACGTACATAAAATTGGCCACATAATACGTACAAGTAACAATAAAAACACCTTAGCATATTGTATGAACTTGAGACTTATCTAGATTTCCATATCTCCACACGAATGAGTTTTTAAAATAAACATGATTATTTCAGTGCTTATTTTAGAAGATACATAATGCAACATTTAATATAAGTTTATTAAATATCTAAAAAAAAAACGTTTTACCACCATCAATATCTTTACAGATGACCAAAAGGAATGTGGAATTCAGGACATTAAATGCATTGACGAATCCAGTGAGTAAATTAATATTAATCTGCATGCTGTTCCGAAATAAATGGCCGTAATGCACAATGATCAAACTAAACACTCCCTGCGTCGAACTCTACGTTACCATTGTAAAAGCTAATAATAGAAGGAATGGAATTCAAAACAATAACGCACTTGCTGTCAATATTTTTTCTTACATTTGGAATGCAGATATGTACGGACATAAGATTTTAATAACCGTTAAAAAAATTAGTATATACCGTTTTCCAAAACACAAAATGGCCGCCGAGTGAAATATCCTATGCCCATACTCAGTTTCCATTATCCCCAAAATCGTCATGGCATTATTGTAATAGATTTTAGTAAGGAGAATCGCCGGCATGCGTGTAAGAACTGAAGCGTCTGGTAATGTTGAGATCCCACATACTTACAAATTTCATAGATTTTAATCTTTGTTAAAGCTATCACCGAGCCAAACCCAATCCACGACTGTAAGAGGTTCAGCAAATTTAAGTTAGATTTTTTTAGTAAAACCACATACATATTCACTGTCCTCATGTAGGCTTTTGTATCGTAGATTTTTCTGGGGCCTTGTGCCAAATTGAATAATGTATTGTGCCTGCTTCTTGAAGGCACGAAGATGAGGCTATTACATTAGTTGGTCTGTTGATAACTACACATTCGTTTTAGAAAAGAAGAAAAGGAAGTTCGCACGAGCGCACAGTGGTCAAGAGACCCTGAAAATCTAGGGATAACCTAAAACTTCAAGTCGTGAAAGTAACCTTAAGGTCAAGCGCCTTTGAAAGCAGAAGGTTTATTGCATCTAATACTACCTCCAGGAAAAACGATCTCACCAACAGAGAAGAACCTCGCAAAGCTGCCGAAGTTTGGATTGAGCATTAGTATTTCGTAATCGCTAGTGATTAAGAGTACGAAGTTACCACGTGTCTTATAACTACGTAATTATTTCTTTTGGGAGAAATATTTTTGTTGTTTTCTTTTCGTTGCAACATGAACTATACCTAAATGTGTCTAACATTAGTCAAAAATATAGTTGCAGATTTTACATGCTGAGTAATCTTACGAGGTAATCCGTAATCGAAAATGAGTATTCGTTACATGTTGTTGTTGTGAAGTTATAAAGGTAATTCTGCCTTATTATGTCATGTCTCCTTCTTCAGAGATAGGTTAAATATATATGTTTTAGAGATTACAATAAAGGCTTGCTCCCTTTTAAAACATGCCTTTATAAAAATCCAGCGTAGTTTTCGTTCACTTGTATTATTTCTACATATGGAGTTGTAAATATTTGCTCTAGATCCGATATGGAATTCAAATCCAACAGAAGTCTCTCCAGCAAAACCTGAAAGAAGTAAAATGAAGGAAAGAGCACGAAAAGCAGCAGCTATATCACCATAAAAAGATTATCATCTCTAGCATCTGGGGAAATTCGAACAAGTTGCTGAGTTCTGTTATTAGTTTTCGCCAAACTTTCTGGGTGCAACAGACGCGATGACCGCTTTCTAAATTACAAATAGTCGTCGTCGAAATCTATTTTAATACCCATCTGATAGATCAAATATCAACTTCATGTGTTAGACGTTCCCAGAAAACCTTAAACAAATCAACAAACAATACCAGGAAGCAGCTCTTGAGACAATTCAAGATATTATGTACAGTCTGTTGGTCACTTCAGATTCAATCATTTCGACGTTAAGTCAACTTATGGCTCAGAGCAGCAAGAAAAAGTAACTGTCTAAATTTGTTCTACTTCCTAAACCTCCTATCGCTCCTTATTGTGACATGGAAGAGGCGATTTCGGGATAAATTCAAGAGTATTGTTTTCAGTATTAATATATTATTTTTTCATCTGATTTGACGTGATATGAAGTTTAATACCTACAAGTTAAGGGACGTTTCTAAGCCATTAGGTCAGGTCAGAGCTAGCAAGAAACTAATACTGCTCCAGATATGTTCACGATGGATCAGGTATCTTTCGTTTTCTGAGTTCCTAATTAACATCTATGATCAGTATAATTTGGTATCTCTTCACGTTTCTTATACCATTACTTCGTTGCCAACAAGCATCCTTCAAGGAAACTGAGAAAAACAAATTATGGCCAGGTTTTCAGGGTCAACCAGTTACTCGCTGAGGAAATGATACAGCTCAGTCTTGTTAAGAGAGCATTTTAGGATCTATTCTGCCATTCAGTCCCTTTAGGAACTCGTATCTTATCTGAAACTCTAGTTCTTCTTCCTCCAGTTTTACAACATTGTATGTTATTTAGAGATTTGCATTCTGATGTGTGTCTGCACTGAGTCAATCAGGATTGTCTTTTGCGATATCTGGATTTCAAAGAATGATAGTAGATGCATTCAGTAGATATTCTGATAACAATGGCACGGTGGAGTTTTACAAGAGGAATGTTGGCTAATATATACAGAAAGATCACAGAAAACTGGTTGAAATTTAGGGAGCGCTTACATTGTTAGAGTTTGGTAAACCTGGAAGGCAGCTATATAGAGCCGATTTTGTTCCCGCTATCAATTTTCCGTTTATGGACAATGATTGCGTCACACATTAGTTCTGATGTCGAAAGAAGTAATCTACATCAACATCAGATAGCGCTTGCAGACACAATATGAGTCTTGTGATGAACTTAATTTGGCTCTCCCAATCCTACTTCATTGGCACTTTTCAGGTGGCAGTTTACTGAAAGTTTACAAATTAATCTTTGGGAGGATGTCAGACAGCAGCTAGATGGCATTTTCTATTCTGTTAAACACAAACTCTGAGAACGTAGCCTTGCCAATATATGAAGATTCCCTTAAAGATTTGGCAAACTCAGGATTCATCACTCAGCTAGTAACGAATACGACGATCTCTGATAAGACTTCCTTGAAATGATTTACAACTAAATATGCCCTCCTTCACAAGATTAGATAGTCTTGAGATGTTCTAGGATTCTTTTATGTACAGAAGCTGAGAACTTTGGATGTTCTAGGTTCAATTCCTTGATCGATTCAGATACAATGGCAGTTTTAAATTCACTGGCAACACTTTGGTTTCGAGAGCTCTTCTCGTCTTTCAGTCCGTATAGACATTTGGTTCCACTTTTCGCCATTATAAATTTGATGCTGTTATCCGGACTCTGGTAAAGACCCATGAGTGATGTTTTTCTTTCAACACGTTATACCACGAACTTTCCCTCCCACGATGAACGTCTGCCTGTATCTTTGGTATTCGTCCCATATCTTTCAAGAGCACAGTTATTCATCGAGTATAATGTGAGTGTCCTAACACCAAATACCATGGGCATTTTTAGGCATTGAGAGCAAGTTAATTATCACTCACTTACTGGCCCTCACAGACTGGAAGTTGATCAAGTGATTATATACACTGTGCATAAATTCATTGTTGGAGGAATGATAATAAGTTCCCTATTTACATTTTTATGGATTCGCAGGGTCCATTGCACTGTTGGTGATTTTCATTGTATACCTGCTTCCCGATCATGTAAAGCTAGGGAGGAGTAAGTTAGTTTGCGTACCGAATGCATTGACATGTTTTCAGCCAAGTCGTGTAGATGTCTTCTAGAAAAAAATCTGATTCCAACCAGATTTGCCTAACAATTTGCACCTGCATTCTTGTAATACCATAGCAGTATGACGAAAATCAATTAGGATATTAACCATTGCCATTTGCGTACTAGTACTGACACACTTTCTACTGGACAATCACCTACAATCATGTGAATATGCCCAGAATGTTCGAACTGCTTTGTTTTTCGGCGATAGGCCTTTGTTTTTTCTACATTATCATTTATATTTCTTTCTCACATAATATAGGGAACATTTCACGTTTCATGTAGGATGACACATTAAGAACGTTGTATTCGGAAAAAGTTACAGAGTATGTCATTGGCATTTCTTGCACTTTCTCCATCCTTTTCCAACAAGACCATGTCTTTGGACTTCCCTTTCTAATAGGAATGTAAGAAACGTTGATTGCGCCAGGAAATTCAGGAACCAGATAGTACAATATTCAGGAAGATTTAAAAGAAATAGGTCCTTACCCAGGTTGACGTGAGTAAGATGTTCCAGTGTGTGAACCTTAGTATCTATCGGACTAACTTAATAACTTAAATAGGTTATTGCAAACTTCAATAATGACTAATCTTAGATTGTGGTAGTAGCTATGATCCAGCCGTTATTACGATATATCCTATACAAACAGATACTGAATTATAATGCATTCAGGTTACTATAAAAAGCCAAAGTGATGGTATACCTATTTCAATCTTAATTATCAAGATCGTAAAAAAACTGGCTTTCCGCTCACAGTAGTTTTCACCTTCTTACAGTTTTAAAAATAACCTTTCCTTAACGATTTGTCACTTAGATCACATATTGTATCAAGAAAACTTCATATACCTTAAATACCATTTTTATACCTTAATTATTTATTATTAGGCCAAACATCATTCCCTTCCAAAGGATATATATTCACCTGCAATATCTATCCATAAAATCTATTTCATCCCTGTTTGTTTTCACATTTACGTACGGTTCGTCTTCCGTCTTCGCTTTCTTTATATTTTCCTTACTGTTAGAATTTATTGACTCATTTGTTTCTCGGGCGCTAACCCCTATTCATCGCTTCAATTTTAGAAATCACTGATTCCTTATCTAAAGAACGTTACAGTTGTCGTCTATTAATCTCCTTTTGTAAATCTTGTCTCTTCAGAATAGACTTTTCTTTCCGTTGGTAAAAGATCCATCTCTGTCTTCTGTTTGTTCTTATTCTAACTCTGAAACCGGTGGTGTGTTGACACTGCACTTGAGTGTGCTGAGCTCTAAATCGTAGTTCGTTTTCTTCAATTACGAGCTTTGTTCAATCTCATCTAGTTAAACGTCTAATTCCTTTATTATCTTCATTTTTTTTCTAGATACAATTTCATCAAATAAGGCCCATTACATTTTTGAAATGTTCATATGTTTGATTGTCCTCTTGCAGTATTCACCTGCAGTATATGTACTTTTCGGACTCTAAGCTTTTCCTCCAATGAGGCCATAATGTATTAATACCTTGTCTTCATAAAACGGAGTGCTTCATTTTGATGTCAGTAGTCATCCACTCCATTCTGTATCTGTGATACGTATTTGCCAAACTATTACTTTGCCTACCAACTTCAATTACAATGCATTTAACATTTTTAGTTGCTCGTCAAAGGGACTGAGACTTGCACACATCCATTATATTGAAACAGGTACTCGTGTCTATAATAATCCGTAATTCCTAATATTAATACTTATATTTGCAAATTCAGGCAAACTTCCTTCCATTACAGATTGATTTAAGACTTCCATCCACATGACATAATCCATACATAAGGTATTCAATGAATCATTAACAAGTGACCTGTCTTTAGTTTATATCACTACACTCTGTGATGAATTCATCTGAATTACTTGTTTCTGATGAAATACTGCACTGAAATGACCCCTTTAACGGTATGCTTAACAAATGGCCTACATAGCTCTACATTGTCCTGCCTTGTAGCGATTTCCACATCTTTAACACCAGCTTAGCGATCGATACGTGGCTTCTTGTTTATCTTTTAACCTTATTTGTATTATATACATAACCTCTTCGCTGATCATTTTTCCGTTCATAATTTTATTTTATTAGGCTCTCTCTTGTAAAATTTGTCCGGGTGACCAATATCATATCAGCTTATCCCATAAGTAATGTTGTAATTTTCACCGTAAGGAAAAGAAAGATAACTTACCAAGAACACTACCGTTAGTCAGGAAGATTAGTCTTCATCGGACTCCACGAAACATTTCCTCTTGTCAACCAGTTGTTGAATCCTCCGTTGACAGAAGTCATTGCTTTTGGAGGCAAAATACTGGGAAACCTTTCGTCGCACATCACCCTCATTTTAGTGTTTTCCCGGAAAGGTGGTTTGCAGGATGTGAAAAAGACAGTACTCTGTTGCTACAAGAACTGGTGTAAACGACGGGTAAGGGAGTTCCTACCAGCCTAATTGGACGATCTTAGCACAGGTACTTCTTGCTTTATGTGGACGCCGTTATCACCGTCGATGGGCACATACTTGTGATTAACCAGAGCAGGACGTTTCTCCAGCAATGAAGTCCGTAGGCGTTTAAACTGCTGACAGTAGACATCTGTATTGATGATCTGGTTACGTGTCAAGAGCTTAAAATCAATTATCCCACGGATATCAGACCAAACACTCAACATCCCTTTGCAGGGGTGGAGATCTTGTTTTGGCACAGTTCCTGTGACCCTCCTTTAGGTATCCACTGCCATTTACGTGCAATGTTATGGTAGAGGACCCATTGTATATCCCCTTTCACCATTCTGTCCAGAGATGGCTCAATACTGTGACGAATGAGCAGGGAATTGCAGACATCAACGCGCTGCTAGCTACTTCGGTTGAGGCGGTAACGCATGTGTTACCCATTTTCCGAGTTTCAGCATGAATCGAAGGTCCTGCAAATGACAATAGACGGTCGAGTTGGTGACATGGAGTTCGCTGGTCATTTCTTGAACAGTTTGCACTGTTTTTGTCTCCACTGCTGTTCCCAGGGCATTGTTGTCCAGCTGCACAGGTCTCCCTTCTTGTGGCTTATCTGTGAGGCTAATGTATTCAGACCGAAGCCACTGGAACCACTCTGGAACGACCTTTGGCACTTTCGCACATCCATAGCACCCTGACCATATACAGCATTGATATTTTGTGCCGCTGCGCTGGTTCGATGCCCCTGCCAAAATTCATGCACCATGACATGCCGTACGAGGTCCTCCGACACTATTATGATGAAACGTAAGTTACACTTCCAACACGTGGAGTAGACCGTTCTCCTTCTACACATTCCTGCACAATCAAGTGTACTATATGACTTAGCTATGGCAGGTGTCTGTACTTCACTATTCGCTCGTTAGATGGCATCTTAGCAGCGGTCATCGCACATGCGACAGTTACTGAATAACCAGGTATTTCACAGATTTTGAATTTCGTTCTATTCGCTCATCCTTTTCTAAAAGTTCCATTGCTCTTGTTCAGGAGCGTATCCTGTGGGTAACCGAAGCTACCACCGAAGCCTGAGGTAATAAACAATTGTAGGCTGCACGAGTATCATTAATTTACATGAACGTGAGTAGTCTGTACAGAAAGTATTTGCAAAGTGATTTTATAGATGTATTTTCCAACCCCGTCTAACCTACGATTCTTTTTATAACAGTTTGGAACAGAAAGTTGCATACTTTAACACAAGCACAGTTGCGCGTGCGATGGGAAGGAGAATTTCGGATAAAATATCACCAGACCTTCGTTTCTTGAAATCGCAGCCTACGCTGCCTGCCTGACTGTAAGTCCAACTGAAGAGCGAACCAAATACAGGGCATTTACATTTTGTTCTCTGCTTCATGCTAGTGCGTAGCAAGCGAAATCAAAGATACAGGGATGGAAATTGTACTGTAAACCGTATTGGTATGGTTACTTTATCACATGTGCGGCGCAAACTTCACTACCGTACGGAAATAGTTATTATTATTATTATTTAATTCGCCTTAGTAATTTGTCCGTTTTGTTGCTAGAGAAGGAGATGCCTATTTCGATGAGAAATAAATGTGAAGAGGCCTATGTGATTATGTACTTCTTTTTAGCTCCAGTTGCAAAAAAAAACTAAATTCAACTCAGTTAAAATCAGTTGACTAGCTTGTTAAAAAGTTCACAAACAACGAAATACGAATGGATTTCACGTACAGATAATTGTCCCGTATTCACAGGTTAATGCAACTTTCTTTCTTTTACCTTAATACTTCAACATGCATTTATATAATGGGTGTTCTATCAATTCTTGAAATCGTTGAGTTTTCTCACTTGACAAATAGTCCTGTGAATATTCTGTATGCATATGGCCTATTATGTTTAAATATTCTCCCGCAGCGATACCGACAGACCAGACCCCTCTGTGGGGAGTATCACCCCAAAATCCTAGAGAACACCCCAAACTTAAACCTCTAGTTATACCCTCCCAGTTTTCACTTTCTACCTACCCCTAACTGAAAATCCTGAAAGCTCGCGCCTCAATGATCCAGCTATTCGTTCGGAAGTCGAAGGAAGCATTGCTTCAGACAGGCATTTTATTATAAGGCTTTATAACTTTCGTGTATATTATTCCTTAATCACAAATACCTTTTCTGCTGTGAAGTTAAAAAGTACATCATCACAAATATCTTGTGTTGGGTGTGCTGTGGTGGTATAATGGATAGCACACCTAACCGGAAACTGGAAGGTTCAGGTCTGACTCCCGGGCACGGTAGTGTGAATTTTTCTGCGCGCTATTTTCAACTTCATAAATCATAAATACTTTAGTAGCTTACAAGTACGCTCGCTGCCTTGTAATCAAGGGATCCTGGATTCGATTCCTGGTGAGGTCACAAGTGATTCTAAGCACACATTAAACTGTTGGACTACATCTTCATCTATCCTTAGGACGACATCTTCATCCGATGGAAAACAATGGCAAGCTACCATCGGTTCACCTTGCACATTGACCTTCAGTTCACGACCTGCCTTAGGAGAGAACACCTGTTATCATAAATGTGTGTCTTCTGTACACTTCATGTAAATCTTATTACTTTGGGTAGTGGTAGTCCAAGCTGTAAATCCAGAATACGCCACTTCTTTTGTTATGTCAAACTTGAACCCGCTAGTAAATGTTTTCTCACAGTATTATTATAATTCACATCACCATCTGCTCACAGATAGTTTTTTCCATGGAATTTCCGTACTCGCATAGCCTTTCCTCTCTTTTCAACATCACCAGATAGATGGTCCTTTATCGGTTGAAATTCGTGGAAAAGGGGCACATGCCACAAAGTTTAGTGCAGTCAAGCAAAGGATATTAAGGGTGAGCATAGACTTTTCATCAAACACTCTCACAATTACATTAAAGTATTTCCGAAAATAAGCCTGCAAAAACAGCGTGGCCATCGAC
>JAGDQP010035936.1:0-19312 GCA_022664845.1 Lepisma saccharinum | reverse complement strand
TGCAACGAAAGGAATTTGTGTTTGAATAAAAGTAAGATCCTTGGCTGGTTCCATTAAATTTCTGACTTCAGGGTAGTTAACGTTAGGTTTGTTTACGTAAATAGAGTTATTTCTGGTACAAAAAATTGGATTGACGACCTTGTACTTAAAAATGCTACAAGTATTAATTTTAGAAAACCGTGAAGTGAGCTGAACGAAATCATATCTCACGAGCCAACATCCCTTCTTGTCTCCAAAGAATCCTCTAAGGCCCAGTCCTACAATATTCTGATATCTTCCTGATTACTAACTACCAGATAAGAACACGATGATACTACCTGGTCACGATAGGACCGATCGCTTTTACACAAAATAACGCATTACTCACAGGACTCGGTTGTATCATCCCGTTATCTTATCTGGCAGTTAGTAATCATGACATTTTAGGACTGGCCCTAAAGGACCCGTTTACAGTAACTCAAAAGAAACAAAATAAAACTAAAGTGAGGTTATTTTGCTTTAGAAATTGCAAAATAAACTTACTTATGGTTCGGCCCCCTCATTATAATAAAACCGTTCAACATGTACGGGGCGAAGATTTACTCTTCTGATATGTACCTGAATGTTTACACTTCAAGGCTGATCGAAGCCTTTTTTTATTCTTAGCATGCTTCGTCCAAGCCTTACATTCAGCCTTGTGCATTGGTGGGTTGGTTAAAGGAGCAGGGGGGGGGGCTCAGAACAATCGCATTGACCCAAGAGGCCGCTAGGCTTAAAAGGTTGAGAACCACTGGTCTAGATGACGTCATGTCATATCGCGCAAGTGCGTGGCCCACGAGCAGAGTCGGCCTTAAGTCAATCGGCACTATGTTCCAAACTTATGATGCGCCCTCATAGTAACTTAATACCAAAATTTAACACTACCCGTTTCGATTCGATACACTCGTGCCCGAAATGTCTGTTCGGGGAAACCGCTCGAACACCCCTCGAGCCGGCTCTGCCCAAGAGAAAGACAGGCTGCGGCTCGTAAGCTTCCAACGCTGGTGACGTCATCATACTAGTCCGGCTGCTCAATTCATCCATGGAGATTGCTCACGCGGGGCAAGAAGTCCCAATATACTTTAAAATTTTCACTATTTGAAAAGCCATCAAACTATTCATAGTGGTAAAGTAAAATTTAATGAATGAAGTCTCAAATTTGTTAAAAGGTTAAGGACGTTTTCAAATGCATTTTCGATTACTGAAGTTCACATAAAGAATTCATTTCTCAACGCTACATGTTGTGCTTCTCTGAACCGACTTTTTTTAAAAGAATTTTCTTCGACCAACAAAATGTGTGTGATTGATACATATTTTTTAATGTTAGTAATTGATAATATTAAATGCTCAACTCTCGGATGATCAGTAAGTAGTTAACTTATCTAAATATAGTATTTCAAATCCTGAGTGGGTTCAATTTTACTCGCTACTTAAATCCCCACTCCATCATCCCCCCACATACACACCAAAGTTTGGAACAGTTCCGTGTGACAGAGATTCTCAACTAGCTTACGGATACGATTGCTTTTGCTAAAAACAGAGTTTATCGATTCATTCAATTTAATACAGCGCATCAAAATATAAATGATAACAGTAGTAAGATATCCTACTATTCCTTGCCTTTCGTTCAAGATGATGTCAGTACTGACGTCATAAGAAACGAATATGAACTAGCGACTAATCAACCTACACCGTCAATAATATTTAAGTCCAGACGCTGCACATACGAAAAGCATCTAACATGTAAGTCAGACTTATGCTCAATAATCCAAACTCAAATAAGCACCACTGCACTTTTGAAGCTTAGAAAAATAAGTAAATTTTCGTATGTGAGAGCCTTGAAAATTGACTACAGGGGCGACATTGATGTGAGGAGGCGCTTTTCTATTCAGCTCTGTACTTTCCAAAAAAAAACACACGCGAAATACCTCCAAACAAATATTTCGTATTCTTTGGTTTAGTTTAACCAAATTAATGGTTGAATTAAATAAAACGATACCTTATCTATCCAAAATAGTACATATCTTACGCAAACACGATATTAATTTAGGTTAGATTTAGTTTAGAAGTATGAACCAGCTGATTTATGATACGAGGAATAATATTTATTAAATCTTTCCCCTTGCGTATAATAAATAGGCGAACATTTGTTATAGTGGGTTTCATAGATCTTATTAAATAAGATACGAATGCGAATTTAGTAACAGAACATAAAGATTATACACTTTTCAACGTGTCGCTCTTCTGAACTGTCTACGTTTTGAGTTTCGATGTTCTGAACTATCGACGTTTTGAACGTGTTAATGTTTTGAACGTGTCGATGTTTTGAACTGTCGACGTTTTGAACGTGTCGATGTTCTGAACTGTCGACGTTTTGAACGTGTCGATGTTCTGAACTGTCGACGTTTTGAAAGTGTCGATCTTCTGAACTGTCGACGTTTTGAACGAGTCGATCTTCTGAACTGTCGACGTTTTGAACGAGTCGATCTTCTGAACTGTAGACGTTTTGAACGTGTAGATGTTCCGTTGTCGATGTTATGATTGTCGGTTTTTTGATGGTCGGTAATATGAATTCCACCCATACTAAAGCACAATCTTAAACCTTTTTTCTATTGGACTAGAATAGTGAAGAACTGTGAAATAATAGTATTTGAAGTATTCCGACAGACAAAAGCTGCAATACGTATAATAGTATGATACTGAAAACGAGACAATGTTACCAAGATCGAGACGTGGTTTTTCAAAGCGAGACAAGAACCGCGACGGACACCTTCGAGGTCGAAACGAGACCGACCCAGACCCCTCGAGACGAGATTAATCTACGTTTATCCATTTGTCCAAACAGGACAATCCTTGGGTGTCATCTTCAAACGATGGAAAGCAATGGAAAACAATCTCTTGTTTATCTTCCCAACAAGGTTCGGCCACGAGTAACAAGCTTCGAGCTACGGGAGGAATACCGTAACATTTTCCAGATTTTTTTCTTTTAATTTATTTATTTACTTTGAATTTCTGTATTTTACGCGACATCTCAGTTGAGTTAGGGTTATATCATGTGAATATCTTCTACGGAGTTATATTGCAACCATTCCTTGTATTCTATACTGTAAATGTTGTATTTAGGGCCTACATGGTTCTTAGCAGTGTTATTAGAATATTCGAGACATATGGTATAATATTTTAATTTAATACTTTTGAATTTTCTTAGTTTGTTGTATAGAGTACCACAGGTGACTAATAGGTGTACTTCATAATCTCTAAAGAACAGTAAAATAAGAAAATCAGGAAGAAAATATATTTTGATTACAAACGTACGTGGAATGGAGTTCAAACACAGTCATGTAAGGTCATTATTTTTTTTATTGAAGTTTAGCTCCCCACATCTTCTGTATTTGTTGGAATATTTTTAACACACAAATTAACTTCTGCTGAGACGGACAGACAGAAAACTAATTATCATTACAATGAATAATAAATTATTTTACTCAACTGTAGGAGTGCTTCCAGCAGATTTAATCACACCAGCACTGGCAGCTTAATTTGCTGATTTAGCATATCCAGCATGAAATTCTAGAGCAACCAGCATACTTCGATATAACACACACACCAGCATATACAGCTGGTATTTGTTGTTGAGATAAATCCAACAAACTGTGCTTTAAACCAGCAAAGTTTGCTTGTTGAATTTCGAGCATATCCAGCTCAATTGCTGGTCCAGCATATCCAGCATGAAGTTCCACCACAACCAGCAAAAATCAAAGCCAGCATAGTTGCTGGAATTCGCTGGTCCAGCAAGTTCATCCAGTTGTGCTGGAACCAACAGCCTAACTTACTGGTTTAGTATATCCAACAAAGAATCCAGTATAACCAACATAAATCCAACAATTCTAGCACAATCTAGCATTTTTTGGCTAGAACCAGTGTAACGAATTGAAGAAACCCCTTTCATAAAAAAAGAGAAGGGGGCAAGATGTGCACCGAAAAATCGCACATGGCTTCTTCCCTCTTTAAAAAAAAGGTTTTTCAAGATCCAAGTAAAAGGAGCAAAGTTTCGGACCGGGTCAATTGAAATCAGAGTATCAACCAACTCTTGCAAATGACTGCACGAAAACTAAACAGGAGGAAGGTAGAGACCCTGTCCGATTCTTACAGTACCATCCTGACCTGAGAACGACTGTGTCAAGCAATCTCTGGATGACTCAATTTCTCGAAATCACATTCCCGAATCCACCTTATGTTACGAATGAATAAAATTCAAACACAACGCAAGGAAGGATTACACAGAAACGAAATTTCGATTAACTGAGTGATTCAACCCAGGTTTTCCTAAGTGTTACTACCATCTATAAATAGAACTCATATCTATAAATATTTAAGAAAGGAGGCTCCACAGAAAAAAAACAAATATATATTGAGCTCCTGCGTAGCCTAGTCGGTAGCGCACTCGACTTCAGTGCGAGCGGTCCCGGGTTCGATTCCCGGTGGGGCTAAAAAATTTCGGTGTCATCGTGAGGACAATTGGGGAGCTGCTGTGAATAAAAGACAGTGGCGATCACAGTGAGAGCTTCGGCTCTCCTCTCCCAACACGTCTGGTCAGCGTGGGAGCAGTAGACCAACTCCTCCCTTCGGAAAGAGGCCTCATCCACTAGTGGACTGATTAAGGCTGTCATATATTATATATATATATATATATATATATATATATATATATATATATGATTTCATCTACCCCTCTTGCATTTGGACGTCGTCTCGGTAGTTCCTTTTCTCTAGGAATCCATTGTACTACATTTGTAGCACGAACCACGATCTCATATTGCATACTTACAGCAGTGGCGGCGCAAGGCAATCTGGGACCCGGGGCAAGTGAATTTGATTGATGCCCTCTCGCGAGCACAATTGTGAGCGCAGACTACTACTATTGGCCATAATATCCTACTTCCCCGTTATTCCTAGCCCTTCGGAAAACTGGGGTACTCACTAACCAAGACGGAGAACTTCCCGTTCACTCGCTATAACCTGTGCATGAGAATGAATATTGATACTGTGGAGAGTCATACTGTTAAACCATACGACTACAGGCAAGTGCACAAGTAAGAGTCCTGAAACTGCATAGTTACATTGTTCTACTGATTTATCTTAACGAGTAATTATTCATTTACGGAGACCGGCACATAGTGGGACGACCCCCTCCAAGAAAAAACACGTCGAAATTAATACCGTCTGAGCATTGAGGAAATAGGCTGCTGGTTGAATTTTGGTCAGGAACTTATAGGTGTGCTATCTGCTTCACATTCATGTAGTAAATGGGATATAGCATGTTACATCTTAACGAAGCGCTAAAAACAGCTGTTTAACATGGTACCGATACCGAGACTGGTCTTGGTCTCGTCTTGAATTCGAGACCGAAACCGATAACGAGACTAAGGTTCAGGAATCGAGACGAGACCGAGACACTGTGAATTGAGACTTACTCGAGACGAGACCAAGACATCCATCAGACTCGAGACGAGACCGAGACTTACCTCTCGAGACTATAAGT
The DNA here is from genome assembly GCA_022664845.1 of Lepisma saccharinum. Classification (NCBI taxonomy): domain Eukaryota; kingdom Metazoa; phylum Arthropoda; class Insecta; order Zygentoma; family Lepismatidae; genus Lepisma; species Lepisma saccharinum. Next base: position 13,752 of record JAGDQP010035936.1, on the reverse strand, counting down.
TTTATTTTCACGAATGTCACGCGTGACTATAAGTCATATAAATTGTCAGTTATCAATGCCAAACTATTTTCTGTTGTCTTTCAATAATGATATAAAAGTGTTGGAAGTTGTTTCGGGGACGAATAAGTACAGACATTTATTTTCTTCTGCGAATTCTCATCCCCGTGATTTCTCCCTGGTAAAAAATATTTAAAGCTAAAATTTTAGTTAAATACATTACATAAATACTCTAAGCTCCTAACAACCCTAATTAGATTGTTTTAATGTTGCAATTTTAACTTCACCTAACCTAAAATTGTGTGTATAATCTTAATAATCATAAGCTTAAAGTGCCGTTTCACCGGGTCTCCAATAAATAGTTATTTTCATGCTAAACATTCTCTAATATATAAACATAGAATTAGAAGTTCGTTATTATAAACACATGCAACAAAATATATAAACCATATTTAAATTACGTGTAAAAAATAGAAAATAATATTGAATTTATTTTATTTTAAGGCCTTTAGGCAACACATACAATAATAACACAGGTGTATGGGTTTGTTTTGTGTATGTTGCAGAGAGAGAGCGGGAGATAGAGAAAGAAAGAAAACAGAAGAAAGAGAGAGAGAGAGAGAGAGAGAGGAAAAAACAGAGTCTGCACCCTTTGACGGTGTGTTCAAAAGCGGTACTTATTGTTGTGCAATTTTGACTACGTTTTGTCACGTGATAAGAGAGCAATAAAATTGTCCTTTTCTGAATCGTATTTACTTTTGTTCTGTTGTGGGATGTACACTACAGGGTTGTAGTCGTAAGTTGATCGACGCGGGTCTCTCAAGATGCACTGAGGTTAACTTGTCTAAGAATGAGAAGAATTATCGTGTAGCAGCGGCTTGAATACTTGTTAAATAACTTGGAATAAGTAAGTATTTTTTTAATCTATCTTAGAACTGTAAGCTTGACTCACCAAGTTTTTATAACACTGGGGAAGAATTATTAGATACATTAAAATTATTTAATAATTGTTGTCAATATTTAGTGAGGAAACGTGAAAAAGAATCAAATGTATCTGCTGATCAGCGGATGTAGGCCTAATCATCAAAAGTTGTTATTTTGAAAGAGATATCTTGCTATCTTCTGGTATGTAAACAAATGCAGTGAGACAAACGTCATATCGTAGCATAGCTACATATTACTAGATGATAATATGTATAATGCTTTATGAATTTGAAATTTGACATTTGACTTAATGCTGGAACTGGTGGAACCATGTCTCTCCACTTCTTCAAAAGCAAACTTGTGTCCTTTTTTTCTTTGCAGGATTGCGTGGGACGCGGCAATTATTAAGAAAGCAACACACAGTTCTTTCAACCATATAAATGTATTGAACAAATAAACCATAGATTAAAAAGATATTTTTAATAATTCGAATGTAGCAGCGTCTAAGGAAACTCAACTTAGTCTATAACTTTACATTACAGGAATTCAAAAGTAGTCAGGTATTGATGTAGTTTCATTTTGAAGAGAAAATTTTAATTGAAATAACAAAATAATTGTTTAAAACATTAGTTCTTAAGACATTCTTATATTTTATTACTTATGAGTGCAAGGTATCTTGAATATATATTACTTGTACAAGGAAGTATATCATGTAGACTTTGATAAGAATTAAAAACAGAGCATTTAATGTATACTATACATTCAATATATATTCATGGGGATGAACATAAAATAATAGTTTCATATGGCCGGTGTTCCTAGTAAAATACGTCTCTTCCAAACACTGTGTTAGGAAACCTTGCTATATTCTGAAAGTCATTGTCAAGATTTTAAAGTAGTTTTCCTGTAGAATTTTGCGTGTTCTTAGTCTTGAATTAAATTCTTATGCTTTGATAGACAAATTCTTATTTCCACGTATCAAATACAAACAAGGGAAAAGAATGGTGTCCAAGGTTTTACCAAGAATCACCAGCCGAATGAAAGGAGAAATATTATTAAATACTTGGACGTTTGTGATTGGTTGATAGATGACAGCACTGATTCTGGTTTTCAATGCTGCCTTTAGTGAGCATTACGTTCTGTAAGTTTTGTATCTAAAGAGACGGGAATAATATAGGTAAGATATTATACTATTTTTTCCAAAATGCATATGTTTAGTTTTAGCCACATGTATTTCAAAATTTAAGAATTTCAGACCTTCTCTGTAATCTCTCTTTAAAGGTATAGTATTAAAGTCTAGATGTTACTTCTTCAAGTTTCTCAAATATCTCTTCGGTAGAACAAAAATCGAACAACCCATTTCCTTCACTATAATTCTTTGGAAATTTTAATGGCTGGTTCGTTTGGTCAACTATTTGTTTTTTATGTCTATATTTTTATTATTATTATTAATTTTCTTGAATATGAGAAAATGGAAGAAATATTTTGTTACCGTAACAAAGAAATAATAAGGAAACACATTTGTATTCTAGCTTTCAGGTATGGTCATAGTAATAATATACTTCTGTCTGTCCTGCCTCCAATTATAGGGTTATGAGTTCAATTTTAATTATATTTCTTTCACTCTATAGTTTAAAGTAGTTTTAAGTGCATAAGAAATTATTTATCACATACACCCTACATCCCACTCCGTAAATAACGTCTGTGTGATAGAGAAACCGTTCTAAAACTTGCCATCCCTAATTTTCGTTCAGCCCCCCCCCCCCCCCCCCCTTAAACTTGGAGGATGGTTACGGGCCTGGACGGAATGACACCTGTTCGTAATTTCTTTTTTAAAGGCAATCCAAAAGCAGATTTTTCAGATCTTTTTCGTACTCTTCTGAAAGGAAATCTGGAAATAAAAAAAGTGTTTAAGAGCTATCTGGTCGAAATTGTCACTGAGACGAGGCGCTTGAAATCGCTTGGCTCCTTCTTTAACAGAATTGCCAGGACATCCGGAAAATATGACGACAAGAACCAGAAAATTGTCTTTCTTGCGATTTCTGTCACTAACCGTGAGACGCCTAGTTCGAAAGAACTTCTCTACTACAAGAAAGTTACGAAATGATCAAATTTATTTTTCTTCCCGCTTGTTTCCTTGAAGTCCGGTTTCGTAAAACTGGTCATAACTAATAGTCAGTGGTATCCTCAGCAGTTTTCGTTTTTCATCTCCTCTACAAAAAGATATATTTCTTTTACTTCCGTTTCTTTTTCCTTTGTTTCTTTCTTTATAGTCTGAAATGCTTTTATTTTTTTCTCTCTCTCTCAATCTTTTCTAATTTATTGCTCGTTTCTCTACATTTTTCTTTTGTTTTACCGTTCGTTTTCAAACACTTTTTCAACTCTAAAGGCAACGGACAATTCTTCCAGATGAAAACAATGAATACTGCTGGGTCTCTGGAGACAGAAGAAGCAATGAAGCAGAAAAGAAGGAAGTGGGATGAGGATTGAACTTAAAACAGGATGTAGAAAATTCGACTATGATTATCTCTCTACCTTTTTTCTTTTACTGGCGAAGGTGACGGGACGAAATATAGAATGTGTTTAGTAGTCCGGTTACTGTAGAGGAGCCCGTGGGATTCTCATGTATGGAACATTACATATTAAATTTCGTGTAGTACCCCTCATAGACTACAAAAAATCAGAGTAGGTTTTTTGATTCATGGTATGTCTAAGATGTCTGTCATCAAAGACAGAGTATCACAAACAGCAGAGGGTGGACAACGGCATAACCGGAGCTGAAACGATTCACTGCGTCAATCAAGTAATCAGTCAACTTTTGGAAAGGGTTACCTGGTCTACGCTTCGCACCCGGCCTGACGCGGTGACCCGGATGGCGAAGCAGAGATGTTTAATTATTTCCTTATTATATAATGTTTCAATGCACATTGTTTCTATTGGGGATAAGCCGGACCGGGAGTGTTACCCTCCAGAGCTTGACACCGAAAAGTTCATATGCGATCGTCGGTCGCCGGATTACAGAGTCAGTCTAATCATTTGAGTCAAAACCGGATCACGGAATCAGTCGAAGTAACACCGGATGAAGTTTCGGACCATGTCGTCGTCAGTCACTATAATGAGCCCCAATTCAATCGTTTTGTGGCGTGAGGTATGAAGTGTATCCTGTACGATAATCCCAAGTGAAGTGGGCGGTTGAGGAACTTAGACGAAACCTCCAAAACCTTCCAAAAACCAAAGTGACGTCACCAAAGGTTTTTGTTATTAGAGTGGTGTACCGCACTGGGTATTATCCATTACAGATTCATTACTCCTGGTAAAACCATTACCTTTGTCACGTGCTGTGCAGAAATTGACGAAATGTACCGGCAATTGTGTAAAAAATCAGTCGTTGTTCGTCAAGAGGAAAGGTCATCTGTTCTTAGCAGACAACGCTAATTTTCACGTTGCAAATATTACGAAACCGAAGCTGAGTTAGCTCAGTGATTTCGCCAGATTCCTCCTGTGGGGGGTGTCAAGCCCCCAAATCCTTCAGTACATCCCCACCTTTAAAAGTTTTACGGTCTAAATTCGATAGAAACCGTGCAAAACTCCACTTACACCCTCCCAATTTTAACTTTACGCACTTTCACACTAAAAATCTTGGCGGAATATCTGAGTTACCTGAGGTGTGAACTACTACCAGGCCCTCCGTACTCCCCCAGATTTATCTTCAACAGTATACGATAAGTTTATGCATCTAAGTCACTTCCTGAAAGACAGGGTGTTAGAAAATGCTGTGTTATAATTCTGAGTTATTACAGAGACTGCCTTCTCACGTGCTGTGCAGAAATTGCGGCTGCCATACATCTTCAAGAACAAGATTGAACGCCTTGTGGATCATTGTCAGAGATATTTCGTTTCAGACTGTGACTATTTTCAATCAAGCTGGTTTGTTTTATCCATTCGAAAACTCGGTAGTATTTAAGTAACGAAAATGGTTAATTATTTCCGAACAATCTATTTAGCGGTGAAACGTATAAAAAGGATTAAAATTGTGGGTTAGAATTACTTAAGGCCTACGACGAGACTTATGGTATTCGTATCAAGAATGATGATCAATATCATCGGCTTATTCAACTGCTAGCAAATTAAAGTCACTGTTAATACTCTTCACCACTTTACCAGATGCCATCTAGTGTAGAGAACATTAGTAACGAAATACCAGGAACGTTTCAACTTCCATGAATGTTCAAACAAACCATAGTTACAAATGTCTCCACCATTATTCAAAATTTCAAATTTACATTATTAGTACTTACACTAATATTGAGTCAAAATTTCTTTTTGGTATTAAAGGGAATTCAGTTAAAATTAATCTCCAGTGCATTCTTAACTCAACAGTAACGAGACATTACGCAAGATAACAACAATCATCTCTTCTATAGTTCGAAGAAATTCTGTGTTTACATATTGTTGGAATCCGAAAGGATTCTTCCGTAATGTTACAGAAAACTTTCATGGGGGAACTTCCTGTTTTGCATGACTATTTCTAAGAAAATGGCTAACATTGTTTAACAATATAAGAATATTCCAAGTACTTGTTTAAAGAAGTTTTAATAAAGTAAATTTTAGACTACTGTACAGCAGTGTATGATATTAGAATCTCATTAAATTACAAAATTGGAAGCGACCTCTAGAGTATTAATATTCTGTATCGTATTGGACGAACAACATAAATGGCATCGTGGACAAATCAAATTCGTCTGCTTATTTTTTTTAACTACTTCATATGTATAGTCTTTTGTCTGCAGCCTCACTTGGAAGTGAGCAGTCATGTGTTAGACAAAAAATTCATAACAGTGAATGCTTATCGTAAATGTATTCATTTTTAAACGAAATTAAGCGGATAATTTTTTTCCTGTTATAATAGTCATAACCATCACTAGATGTCACAGTATGTTAATATAGTTTTCCAGCCTGACATGTTTGAAGTTGACAGTTTATGGACGATATTCCGGCCTAATAATATTGCGTTATAGAAGAGAATAATTTTAAGTGTTATACAAGAATAATGCATATCAACTTCCGTGACTTTTAGTCTATTACGGGAAGTAGTCTCACAAGTGAATCAAACGTGTCACTTTAGTAAATAATTATTATAAACCTGGGTTTGGGTAAGGTTAGGTGTTGGTTTTAAAGTATTTTCTTTATTTCGAAAATATTTATTTGATGAAATATATTTTGTGTATTGTTCGGTTCTTAAATACAGCTTAGAAATTGCATGGAATTGACGACACATGCGTGCTGAATGCCAAATATAAAGGTGCTAAGCATAATTATAAGTTTAACATTTATTTAAAGCAATTGTGAGAAACCGACTTGACAATATAATATTAGGACGCATTCTTCTTTGGCGATGTCTACAAAATTGAGCTGAGCGAGTTGACATTTATAATGCAAAACATATTATTTTGACGGAAGTAATAATCTCGTTGCGGATAGTAATTAATTTTAATGAAAATATTTTACATCCAAGTAACTGGATATGCGTAGGGTGGGCGAAGGAAAATTCTAAATCTAAGAGTTAGCCGGTGTTGAATTATACCTTCGGAGCAGGGGATAGGGGCGCTTTACCTCCCAAGATGTCTTACGTTTCCTTAAGCACGTTCAACTATTTGAACTTCAAATCATTTACTCCACTAGATATTCTCATTAGAAAGCGAAATATTGAAATTTAATTATTTTCCAAGATGGCGGCGTGTACTGTATTACCCTATTCTAATAGGACTTTATACTTTCGGATACAATTCTGAGTAAGATATCATTTATTCTCTCCTGATACAACAGTTAGAACGCAAGTTATTAAAATCTAAAGATTTTTCAAAATGGCCGCCCGAGAATTTTCAAAATGGCCGAACGAGAATTTTCAAAATGGCCGCTCGAGAATTTTCAAAATGGCAACTAAGTGGCGTCATGCATTTTTGCTATTCTGAGATACCTATTATTTTTGCGGTGCCACTCTTAGCCAAACACCGTTTATTCCACATATATACCATCATTTAATTTAAAAAAAATGAAAATGGCGCCCTGGGGAATGAGGGGTTCGTTTGATTGCCTCGCGCAATCTTTTTTTTTTTTTTGTCGATCTCGATGTGGGAAACAGGAATCTGTAGTTATTTTGTATCTCTAAATAAAAACCCCAAAATGGCTATGCTATTTTTTCCTGTTTTTGTATGAGAATTACATAAATTTTGCGTTACGTTAAAGTTGGTAGTTGTAAATTGTGTGATGTCACACCCTATAGCTTTCGTGATTGTAATAGCAGGTTACCCTGCCATTCTCAGCTTATTGTTTATTTCAGCTCGATACACCTAGTGAAACATGAGATATTAAAACCTAATGGTATGCCGAGATGACGGTGGCAAGGTGTATCCCGTGATACGTTATCAATAGTATGATTGGACTTGCAATTTTCGCTTGCCATGCTGAGCAAATCATACTTGATTACCTCATTGCTGAAATAAAATGCCAGATAATTCAATGTATTACAATAAATATGTAGGTATGGTGTCTTATCCTATGCATTTGTGATTGTCCATTCAGTATGTTAGACCCTAATATCGCGTCATAACCTATGGATGCCTGACTACTGTGCAGTGTATAATTAATATGGGAAATTACATACAGAAAATATTACACACATATACGCGCATTTGTAATCTCATATGATATCATTATTATGAGTATAACGTCAGTTGGCCTCCGAAATGTATATCACGTGACACCTTATGGGTAGTTTGATTGGCTTCGTCTCTACCATCATCGTTTATTCCACTCCGATAGCTCAACACATTATACATTCCTCAATATGTGAGTTGTGAGATAATATCATTACTATGGAAATGGTACATTCTTTAACATTCTAGTGCGGTCAAAGCCTTAACGGCATTTTCTTGCATCGCTATACGTAGTTTGGCTGCAATCGGGTAATTGATTCCTACGTAATGGTTGAATATTAATGGCTAATAATTCAGCCTCGTTAGCATGGAAACGGTAAATAGTATGATATTATTGATGTGGTTCAAGTCTTAAAGGTTGAAACCTATGCAATCATGGCAAGTTTGAAGCACATTAGTCTAAGCGTCTCATATGAGGCGCGAATGTAAACTTCAGTTATTTAGTCTCCTTGCTATGGAAACTGTAACAATGTGAAAGTTCTGGTGCCGCTAAAACATGGAGGGCTGTCCACTCTATCCGAATACAGAGTCTGGATGTAATAGATCCAATGTCGCGTACTTCATAAAAATCATTTTTCCTTTGAGGAGCATTATCATGGAAGCCATATAACGTTTCGTCAATTTCTTCCTCTGTAAACCTTCTCCTCCACAACCACTATCACTGTACAAGAATTGGTGACCATCGGTCCAGAAACCTCGGAGGAGTTTCATCATAAAAGGTACAAAGTGAATGTATAAGAGCTAAGTAAGCGAAGCTCAACAAGGTACGATACCAGCATTCGTCTGGAGTTACTACGAATAGAAAAAGAGAATTCTAAGCACGATGGTCGGTTCCGAAATTTGGAATACAGAAGGACTAGCAATAATGTACTAAGACAGGTTTTCTTTCTTCTTTTGTATTAGCAAGTTTGAAGCTTACTGTGTTCAACCTTCATATTTTATCCATTCCCATTACAACCAGGGTTGCTACCTTTTAGTTCAAGAAAATCGGACAGGTTCTGTACCAGGAGTATGAGGGTATCAGTATATACACACTAAATTTAACCTCTCAAATTAAGCGGAACTTTTCATCTTTCGATAGCGGAAAGAGCGACCACTCGTTTAGAGCGGATTTTCATCAGAGAAATTATGAGAAATTTCCGCTCGAAAAAACGATGTGATCTATGGGAATGTAATCTTTTTAAATGAATTTACAATCGTAGTCCATTAGAAATTTTCATGTATTGAAAATTAAATCTACACAATCAAGTGTCAAAAGTTCAAATAGTATCTAGGCTAAGTAAGTATCAATTATTCAAATAGTATCAAGGTAAGACTAAGTAACAATTATTAGTAAGTCATAATGAAAAGAGAAATGCTCATGTGAATTAAAAGAGAACAACATCACCTCGGCGGAAATTGAACCCGGTCGTATCGCCATCAATCCAACGCTTTAACGCATATGCTAGCCGGTGAACTGTAAGGTTATGCCTACGAACGGGTCTTTATCGTCTCGTCCGGTATTTGAGAACAACGTTCAAAGATGTTTATTGCATATATCTTCCTCCTGAATCCTTCTGGCAAATTGTTGTCATTGAGAAAAGTTATCAGGTTTTCTGTTGTCACTTTCAATTCAACGCGATGAACTTCACACTAGGGCTTCGTCTTTCGATAACATTCGCGTTTTGAAAGATAGCGGATAACAAACTTGCATTGTGACCCATTCTAAAAGGATGAGAAATCACATTTTGAGTTTTAGGAACAAATGACGACCGTAAAGCATCGGAATTTCATCTCAAAAGCTCACACTTTCTATCGAAAGCAGGAATATATGGTAAAAAACCACTTCCTTCGATTCAGATTCGATATTTTTTATTGAAAACACTTTCTCATCGAAAATATAGTGAATATTTCCGATCTTCCGATTTAGTGTGTAGTATGTCCTGGAGTATTTCAACGGAATAAAAATATCATTTTAAATTTAAAATTAGTTTCAAGACTATCCTTGACATCTCAAGTTAAACTTACTACCAATTTAGCAAAAATATACTGTACTTTTTTTCTTATTAATTATATCGAACATTTTAAAAATTCTTCTCTATCCCGTCAGTAAGAAAGGTGGTTCCAGTGACCTTAGGAAATTTTCATAATGTGATCCATAAATGTTAGTGTTTTATTTTAGCTTCTTGAGAAAATTTTGAGAAAATGTTGCTTCTTGAGAAGATTAATCATTAATTCAGCCTGTAAACTTACCCGAAAGATCTTTCTCATGCATATAAAGGTATAAGAAACACTGAAAACAATCTTGTTTTTCCAAAGTAGCAAACAAGCTATAAAAATGAAGATACAATAATATATATTTCTACGTATTCTACGTGTGCGTTCGGGACGGGGGACAGCAGGTCGAAAATCGGGATGGTCACGACAGTATCGGGATAGGTGGAAACCCTGATTACAACTGTGATTGTCTTCTAGTCGCTCAATCTGGAGTAATTATATTTATTATAAGAACTTGTTAGTGATAAATACAATAAATATTAATTGTGTGTGCTAAACTGTCATCCCTGACATCTATTTATGATATAATTGTTCTCTTGGTTTCCTGACCTCCATTACTGATTAAAAGATTGGAAGTCCGCTGGAAATCTGCACTTTGAAAAGAAAACCGTTTGATGGTAAGATTTCTAGTGCCTGAGGGAACAAAATCATCTTAAATTTACGCCCGGATGTTCTAGCAATATGGCAGAAGTTTTATAAATCGTGAGAGATTTTGCAAGTGAGGAACAAACAAGCCAAACCTCATGTGTCCATTTTTCTTTTTTTAAGTTTTTATTTTATTTTTAAGACTTTAATGACGAGTCTGTAATTAATCATGCAAAATGACTTATGAACGAAGTATATTACCATATTATTAGTACTTCTTTCAGAAAATCAATTTGTGTTATTCGTTGTCGCTCTTTATTCGGGTCTTAAACCGAACAAAACTTGTTTTTATCAAGAAATAAACATGTGAGGTTGTGCTTCTTTGTTTCTCAAGTAGGTTGATCAGTTCAAAAGTGGCTGAACAAGCTTTTTTTTCATTATTATTATTATTATTTGGAGCATCATGGAGGTTTCGCCCACAAAGTTCCACCTTTAAGATTGCCAAAGTCCCAATTTCTCGCGATTTTTTTAGAAGAACCGCGTAGTATATAACTAGTGAGTACTACAGTAAAATGTTAAATACTAGCGTTAAGCCTGTTATCCTAAAAACGACACGGCTTACAGAGAAAAGTGTACGCCTTCTCCACGACAATTCTCACCCAGAAAATGATCATTTAACAGTAAGTCTATCAACAAATTAGCCAGACAGCCCAGATCTCACTCCCTCATATTTCTTTTTGTTTCGACCACTTCACGCGTCATTACGTGACATTGAATTTCACACCAAGGAGGGAGCCAAAACAAATATACATAACTGTCTCGAATATTAGGACAAATAATTCTTTCCTGCTAGCATGAAAATCTAGTATCGACAAGTGCATTACTGTAACCAAATTACCTCTATCTCAATTGCCCTTCTCCCCTTCCTCGAGTAGTTTCAAGACCTAATTTAGAAGGGGCTCCACCCTCAAATTCCTATGATCTGTTGAAATATGGGGAGACAGATGAGTGATACTTGTTTTACTAAAGAGGTATAGGTGGAACTAATCTGTAGATAAACCAGAAATTCGAAATCTTCAACAGGGAAACTTTCAGAATTGAGTGATCCTACAGACGTAGTTTCTTCCACCAAACCATTTTCTAGAAGAACATGGTGGGACTCGTTCCTCTGAAGCCTTCCTGATAATCATCAAAATGCTGTTAGATTTTGTTTATTTTTTCATGATGGTATTTCCCTTTCTTTTACTACATAAAATATAAATTACAGGTGAGTAAATATTCTTTCATAACCTTCTTAAAAGTAATATTATGTCCCCTTTCGTTTCTGTTGCGTACAAAAATTAATACAACCATCTCAGTATAATAAGTAATGAAGTTAAACATCCTTTAATTGGGGACTGTGTTCAGTGCCAATTCTGTGTTAACTCAGTGTGTGTACATGCATCCCCCCTACATACACACACATTCTTTACACAATATTTTTTTTAATGAGAAAGAATAGGTGACTTTTTAATTTAGGGGTTCTTCTATCAACACCTTAGCTCTCTCCATTTTTAGTATTAAGTTAAGTTGTGTGCTTTATGAACGCGAACTATTTTGCTCTTTCCTAACTTGGGACAGACCACTCCTAAGAGTTATTTATTACCCGATTGCTTCAACTTCAAAAAATAGTACAGTGCAATTACGACAAAATTTGATCAAATGTAAACATTAAAAAGATGAAACCTATTGGAATATGTTGTATATATTTCTCTTATTACTCTACAAAAAAAAATCTAGTTTGGGTTTTCCATTTTGAAACAAAAAATAATTTGTCATCTTGGATTTCCCTTCTGCACTTAGTTTATGAGGTATAAGTCCTAAGTCAATGGGCAGTATAAAATGTTACAATCACTTTTCCCTACGAATAAATATTTTTGCATAATTTTAGGATAAAATAAAGAAATGTGACCTGTGTTGGGTAATGTACATGCCAGAAGAGCGAAAATATGAAAGAAAAAACAATACTAGAATGAAAGTTGTAGAAAATTTTATAACCTTTAAATTGATGTATAGATTTTCACAACGAGTAATGTTAAAGCTACGTAACGTCGCTGCAAACATCATGGGTCAGGGAAATTACGATTTTTGGTTTTAAAAAACTAGAATACACACGATTTTTTGCCATTCTATGCAAAAAGATATGCTGAATAACATACCAAAAGTTTACACCGTTTGGACTCCGAAAACCGGCTGCCATGGCAGCAAAAATTGCATTCATCTCATAAACGGACCGCACAAAAATTTTCCAGGAGTACAAAATGAAAGATCGTATTTTTTTTACTTTCTGTGTCACTATCACCATTGTACTACGATCGTCACTCACCAGGACAATCTCGATCCGTTAAGATTAGTATAAGACAACGATATCTAACGTTAGGTGGCAGCACTTCGTACGTATATATCTAACGTATTTTTATCGTAGCACGAAATTTGAATGCTTCTCTTACAAATTCAAGCCTCGAGAGTTGTAACTTTCAGGAAAGAAACTTCAGAACCAATTCAAGAGTTCTATCCGTGCCCATTTTTATTTTTTATTTTGTTCATCGTTGAAAGAGCTTCATTGTTATAGGTTCAGAACAACAATGAACAAAAGAGAAAATAAAAAATCCGCGCTGATTGAACTCTTGAAATGGTTATGACTTATGAACCTTCATCTGTGAAAGTTTGAACTCTCTAGGCTTGAATTTGTAGGAGCAGCATTGAAATTTCGTATAACGATAAAAATACGTTAGACGTATACGGAGCTAGTGCTGCCATCTTTTGTTGTAGATCGTTGCTATACATTAACCTTAATGAAAGGATAGCACCCTGCTTAATCACTAGAAGGAAAGAATGTCAAACCATTACATTTTGCCAAATTCCAAATCTCAGAGTCCCTATCTCCTAAATAAATAAACGTAGATAAAAAAGTACTTCACATTTGAATTTCTGAGAAACTCACTAACCTAAAACGATATGTTGCATGATCTCCTTCCTATTTAAAATTCTGGACCTAAATCCAAGAAGGTGGCTTTCATGATGGCCACTATGGTACCCATCTTCCTATCACTGATATCGAGCGAGCATTTCGTCTCACTCCGTTTTGTAGGGTTGTTCATCGGACTCGGACTGTCCGAAGTCCGGACATTTTAGAGTCCGAGTCCGATTAAATGTCCGGATAGTCCGAGTCCGATTTCGGACGGTCCGAGTCCGAATAGAAAGTCCGATTTCGAAGAGTCCGAATTCGGACAGTCCGAGTCCGAATTCGGATAGTCCGAGTCCGATTTTCTAGGAAGACAGGTTGAAAAGGAACCTCCAGTTTTTTTTTCATAAGAGGGTCTTTGTTAAAAGCCGATACTGAAAAAAAAGGTGTGGTTCCTCTTTTCTTCCACTCCCTCCTCCTTCCACTCTTCTTTTGTAGTGTAGTTGTAACCGCATACTTCCTTCAGGGAAATGAAAATGTCGAAGGAAA